>SNQJ01S0019641.1:3519-28599 GCA_010110895.2 Picea sitchensis
ATCAAGAATAACTAATTAATAACAAATAATTAGTTAAGGTTATTTTAATAAATAAATATAGTTTAGCTAATCTTTTAGGATTATATTAATAAATTAATTATACTTAATAATCAAGGGTCGTTACATGTTGCCCTCATTATCGCTGTTGCTGGGAAGCATTGCATAGTCGGGTTTAATATCATCGAAAAATCTAAATGGAAGCTTGTATATGTTTTGGTTGGGCACAGGTTGTGCTCGGGCATTCTCTTTACAATGCTATTAAGTGTTCACTTCTTCTCGTTCTTTGTTGGAGGTGGCTGACTATCATTTGATAACCCTCACTGTCAAGAGTTGTTACATGTTACCTCTTTGTGGTAAATTTTGAAAAGAGCACGAGCTGTCTGTGTCTTGGAAGACTATCCCATGATTGAGCCATCTGTTGTTACTTCTCTGTGATAAATTTTTAAAGGGAACGAGCTGTCTGCGTCCCTGAGGACTTATTCATTTGGTTGAGCTATTTGTTCTTACTTCCATTTGCTGTGTTAAACCCTAATAACGATCTTGATATCGTTGCAAATCTAGTCAAAGGTAAAGAGAACTATGTGTTTTCTTGGTTGATGGAGCACGATTTGGCTCTGTCTCTCGTTGGGAAATTTTTAAAAGAAGTTTGTACAAATTTACGAGAAGCCTAGGCTCAGAGTTGCATGTTATTGATTGAATTCTATTTCAAATCAATACTTATGTGGATTTTATTGGATGAACACCTATGTGTGATTGAATTGGGTCCCGATTATGAGTTTTAATGCCCAATTGGTTATGTCGAACAATGTTTTGAAAATCGACAGATGGTGGTTAATACTGGGTCTATTATTATTTGAGTTTAAGGAATAAATATTGGATGTGTATGGCTGGAATCACTCTGCATATTTCTATTTGATTTTAAAAGGAAAATAATTTGGTATTGGAATATGAATGACTGTGGCTCAACGAATTATTATGTCATAATAAAATGACAATATTGTCATCATGATTGCTATATAGATATTGTATAGATGTAAGGGCTACTATAATTGAGTATTTCTGGGCATACAAATTGTTTTTTGAAGTCAGCAAGCATTATGTAAAGAAGTGACAGTTAAATGGTTTTGGTTTTAAAAGTGAATGTTTATTGGATTATGGGGTTTGAACAGATTTATGGTTGTTGTTTGATTTGATTTTTTTTATGAAGAGTATCCATATTTTATTCCCTCTCATTCTATCACTTTTATCTCATTATACCCCCCTCATAATCCCATTATCATTTTTGGCATCCCTGTTCTGTAAAATAAATTAAAAATTCTGTATAACAGTGGCAAAATATATGACACATAAATAGGTGGCAGCTGATATTTTTGGTGTTTGATTGCATACTTAAATTGTTTAATGAATTGTTGAGCATTACTCGTGTATTTATCCCCTCTTATTATATCACTTTTTCGCTCATTATACTCCCTCCAGATATCCCATGAACCCTATTCAGCCCCCGCTCACTTGGAAATTATTAAATATTTTCTTATGGATGGATTTGCATGGGTCTTGTGTCAATTTCTGAGCCAATTATGGTTTCATGCAAGCAAAATGTCATGTATTGTTTGTTAAGGGATAGTTACTGATGAATTGCTGCATACAGGATGAGTTTCTTCAGCAGGGAAACCGTGACAAAAATAATAAAGGAAGAGGTAACTGAAACAGAGGGCCTAAAAGGCCTAGATTATCTATTCATTTTGATGTTGACCCCCAAGAGTTGAACCAACTGTTTCAAGCTGGGTTATTCAACTGGATCGTGCAAGGAATAGTACAACCTCGACCAGAGAGACCTCCCTTCCAGCTGAAAAATATCCTTGGTATTCCTGTGCCTCCTCATGTGTCCTTGCAACCAAAAGTTCCTGCAAATGATGGATGGCAAGAGATTGTCAATCCGATAGTCTCTCACCATGGTGGCTAGCCCAATTTGTCATTACCTCCTCCACCACCTGTAAATGATAATGTTCAAATTTCCCCTATGCATTCACCTTCTCAATCCTCTCATGCTAATAAAAGGCTTAAAATGTCCCCCATGTGCAGGATAAAGGACAAGTTGTTGCCTCCCCTTCCTCTCCTTCAAACGACTCTTCAAAATCAACGTCCTCTCGTATGCACCCGAAGGATGATTGTTCCCATGTTATTAGCGAGATGCAACCTCAAGGTTCAAATCAACCTAAGGATACTTCTGGGAAGTGAAAGGAGGACATCAATGATAAAAGAAGGATTGCCTCTCAGAGTGGCATGTATCGATTTCAATTTATGTGTTTTTATGATTGAATTGTTGAAGACAGTGTTCTGTAGAAAGTTTTGGACAACAAAATGTTTTTGGGATAATGTGGATTATGTGAATATTTACATATTTTTGGATATCATTTGAATTATTTTTGATATTTAAATATTCAAATTTTGAAGGTATTTAAGGGAGTTACAAGGCGACGTGTTTAAACGATTATCCAATTGTGTTTTATTTTTGAAAAGAATAAAAGAAGGGAGTCACAAGGGGTCCCACCTACTAGTTATTATTAAATAAATACCTTTAACTATTATTATTATTATTATTTCTCCTAAACCAAAATTAGTTAAGTTAAACTAAATTAACTAAAGAAAGTAGTTGAACTACTTCAACTTATTTGGAAGGCATAAAAGCTAAATGAGAAGAAGAAACAAGGGGATAATAGAAGGAGAAGGCAATACTAAGGTTTGTTCTTTTGTTTTCATGAGATAGTTTTAGTTTTCATTTATTCTCGAGTTCATTCAAATCCTAATTCTCTATTTGACAATAGGGTCCTATTGTAGAAAACAAGGTTCAGAATTGAACCAAATCATTCATATGTTTGTTTTAGAGGTGTTGATCTATCTTTTATATTCTGTATATACTTGTCTATTTATGGATTGAGTTTCATAGCTAATAAAGGATATTGTGCAGAGTCAAATTGGAAGCAATCTGTGGCAAGCTGATCCATATTATAAAGTCAAGTTTTAAATTCTTTTCAGAGTCCTTTTGTATGGGTTTCATCAGGGATATCTAAATTAGACTTTGGTCCATGCCCTCATAGGGATTTTGTAAAGAGAAATATACTTTTGATTTCTTGGAATGAAATAAAGAAGATTGCTATTCCGTCTCATTTGCGTGTATCTGTGACTTGGTTACTTTTTCTCTTTGATCTCCACATTTACTTTCTATAATATGCATATTTTTCATAAAATTATATAAATTTTTTATGTTATTTTGCAATAGGCTTTTCATTAAAAAATCAGTCTAAACCCTTGTAATTAATACTTGTGGATTGGGAAATTTTTTTGTGGCTATAGAACATAGGGTGATATTCCCGACTATCTTGTCTTAACCAGAGAATATTAAAAAATGATTGAGTAAGATAATTTATATCTTTTCCTCAACATTTATTTGAAAACCATACCGGGGAGATCTTCCATATCTCTCTGGTTGATTGTATGCGTGATTACCATTGAAAAGTTTATATTTTTTCTTTCGATTCTTTGATTGTTTTATTTCATTCATGATAGTACCTGCTACAAGGCAACCCAATATTGAGCCCGGTTTTAAAGACCATACCAACATTTCTTTAACCTTATTCAATACCATCCTAGAAACCGCTAACACCTGGGATGAGCTTGAACACTCGTGGGAAGTAATTGAACAAGATATAAGTGTTCGAGAATGTTGGGAAGCCAGGAAAAGGAAGCCTAGGAATCATCCATAGCTTTATTTTTCCTAAAGTTTTGATCTTCTTTTCATGTCCTTAAACCCTCACATATCTAGGAGAATAAGAAGTTTATCACCTGAGATCAACCCTATCACTGAAATAGGAAGAAGAAACGTTGTTTTGTCAACCCAACAAGGTACTCTAAGTAGAAATTTGTCTGATTCGGCTAGTTAATATTTCTCTCCCTTACCCATCATTCACAAAATGGCATCTGTGGGTGGCTCTGGTGGCACTAGAGGTGCTTCTTCATCTCAACCTTCAACTTCGTCAGTGATTGGTAGCTTGTTTACCCACCAAATCCCTATCCAATCTACCACCAATCCCACTAAGGTCATAAATAAGTATGGACTCTTTCAGTTCAAAGAAGATGCTACTACTACCTCGTGGCATGTATCCTCTCCTCTAAATATAGCACCTTCTACTCGTCCACTTCCAAAATTCAAAGAGAATCTCCCTAGGTTTTCAAGAAATAACACGGTCACTATGAATGAACACTTGGTGGCATTTTCTAATGCCAATCACAATATAGGAACTAATGACAATGATACTTGTATGCCCTTATTTGTTAATTCCCTTAAAGGGACAACGACATTTTTTTTTGACCTCCCTCTCATGTTTCTTTCCACTTGGGAGGAGTTAGTTTACTGGTTCAAATATACGTATGGGCAGTCTAAGTGCCCAACTGAAAAATTATGGGAATACAATAACATTGCGTATAAGGACGATGAGACTATAAAGTCTTTCAACTTACATTTCATCAAGTTATATAATCAGATTACCAAACTTATTCTCCCTCAGAACCAAGCCACTTTTATGCATTACTATAATGCTCTACCTTCCCCCTACCATCATAGGCTTGAAGAAAAATCTATTGACAATCTTGGTTCTGCTTTGCATACTTGTCTAGAGTATGAAGAAAAACTTGAAAGAGTAGGTCTTCCCAAAGGAGACTCAATTAAACAAACAAACATGTCTGCCCTCTTACAAATTTTGCAAGATATGAATAACCGAATGATATCGTATGAGAGGAAAGGAAATGTCCCTTCACTTACTCCTGAAGCCTCATCTTCTTCTTCACCACCCTTTAGGAATTCAAATGAAAATAACTTTCAACCTAAAGCCATCATTTCTTGCAGTTGGTGTAACTTTTGTGAGGAACTGTAAATGTGTTGAAACAACACATAATAGATCTATCTAAAGAATTATACACACATTTACACAGAGAATTTGACAAAGAAGAAGGAGAGAAAGAATGAAAGAATTCTCATTAACCGTTATGAATAATGAATAATTTACACATGATATACTTTGTATAACTCAATGAGTGCGCACTAGAGGAGAACCAATGCACCATAGTGGTGGTATAGAGTGATTGTCATGGACACACACCAGCAATTATGAGGGAGTTGCTACCACTGGACACACACCAACAATTATAGGAGTTAACTACCACCTAGTCTAGTCTCTCAGACAGTTACGGGAGTGAACTGCCACCTAGTCTAGTCTCTCAGGCAGTTACGGGAGTGAACTGCCGCCTAGTTGAGTTAACTAGTCAACTAGCCTTCAGTTAACTGATTGAACAAAGAGTAGTGAGGAGTTAAATCAAGGAATCAAGGCTAATTTTCCAGTTTGGTGATGATACCAAGGCAAGGTCGAATTAGCATGGTGATGATCCCAATATTTCATGGTGACAAGACCAATGCAACATCTAAACTCAACTCAACTAGTCAAACTGAAGTGTCAACTGAAAGAGAATATTCTCTAGGTGAAATATTCTCCCCTAAAATATAGGAGACTGGATAATGACTAATTATGACTAATAAACAAGGAAAAACCTTAGGAAAAATAAATCCTATGTGTGTGTGAAGTAACTCCAACACCCCCTGAACATCACTATGGTGAAAATAAAGAATGGGTCCCGACAATGAGGCCATGTTAGGTACCCAAATACAAAATATACACTAAAAATAAAGTGGGGAAAGAGGGAAAACCTCATGGGAAACCCCCCCCTCAAGGTACAATGTATGTAAAAAGAAGAACTACAGTTTCTAGGAAACTGTGTCCTTCACTCCAAGACGACTTCACAGAGAATGAAATTTCTGATCAGTGAAGGTATTAGTGAATATGTCTGCCATCTGTTCTGCTGATGGACATAAATGAAAGTCAATGATACCCTCGTGTACTAAGTCTCGGATGTAGTGCATGTTGATCTCGATGTGCTTCGTCCGCTTCCTCTAAACTGGATCTCTGCAGAACTTTAGAGTGCTCTGGTTGTCACACCAGTTGACGATCGATCGATGAAACTGAATGCCCAACTCAGTGAGAAAATGTTGTAGCCACATAGCCTGAATGGTTATGTTAACTATCCCTCTGTACTATGCCTTGACAGAAGATAGAGAAATGGCAGCTTGCTTCTTTCTCGACCAACAGATAGGCCCGAAACCAAGACTGAGTGAGTAACCAGATGTGGACTTGCGATCAATGCTATTGCCAACCCAGTCGGAATTAGTAAACCCGATGAGATATAATGTAGAGTCTGCAACATAATGAATTCCAAAGGTGATGGTGCCCTGAACGTATCGAAGGATACACTTTGCAGCTTTCCAATGTAGCTCATGCGACTCCTGCATGAACTTGTATACTGCACCAACTGCATATGAAAGGTCTGGTACGGAGTGTGTGAGATACAACAAGATCCTCACTAGTTGTCTGTACAATGTGTTTTCAACCAGTGGAGTCTCCCTGCCATCCTCAAGTTTGAATCCTGATAGGAAAGGAGTCAGAGCAAACTTGTAGTATGTCATGTGAAATCTCTCAAGGAGATCTTGTGCATACTTGGCTTGAGACAGTTTGGTGCCTGATGCATCCTGACTAATCTCGAGTCCAAGGAAGATGTGTAGTGGAACCATGTTCGTCATCAAAAACCTGTCATGTAGAATCCTCTTGACTGCAACAATCACTGAAGTCGAGCACCTGGTGATTAACAAATCATTGACATACAAAACTAAAAGTAGAAGTGAATCAACCGTCCTGAGCATGTAGACATTTAGGTCTGATTTACAACATACAAAGTTCTGTGAAAATAGGTAGGATTCCATGTTGGCATACCATGCCCTTGGAGCCTGCTTGAGGCCATAAAAGAGACTTTTTCACTCGACAGACCAAATATGAGTCCTGCATAAATCCCTGGGGCTGCTCCATGTAGATCTCCTCAGAGATATCACCGTGAATTAATGCATTTTCCATGTCCATATGATGGACTTCCCATCCCTTGGCTGTCGCAATGGCAAGTGCCAATCATATGGAATCCATCTTCGCTACTGGAGAAAAGGTCTCATCATAATCAATACCATGAACCTGTTGACAACCTTTGACGACAAGCTTGGATTTGTATCTGCTAATCTATCCATCCGCTGCACTCTTGGTCCTGTAGATGCATCTACATATGACAAGTTTCCTCCCAAAAGGAAGGGGAACTAGATCCCAAGTCTGGTTCTCAAAGAGGGAGTTGTACTCCTCCTGCATGGCGGATTCCCAAATGGGATTTCTAGTAGCCTCACCGTAATACTGTGGATCTGAATACCGAACCAAGAAAAGATGTCTGGAGGGAAATGATTCAGTGGCAGTGAGTGCAATAGAAGGCTCCTTGAAATCAGATCGATTCCTCCTAGTATCGGCTGGATCACCAACAAGATCCCCTGCATCCTGAAGAGTAGTGTATGCTCACTTGGGCCTCTGCTCTGGATCTGCAACTGCATATGGATGCTCAAACTCTGCATCTAACTGTACTGAATTTGAATCTAAATTATTTGTTTCCTATGAATCAAAACTCTCATCTAAAAAAGAGTCGGCATGTGCATGCTCATCATCTCGGACAGGTGGAAGAGTGAAGGTGTCTGCATGCGACTACTGAGGTACATGTGAGACACTTTCCTTGAATTGGAAACTATGCTCAATGATGAGCCGGTCCGAGGAAAGATCAATAAGTCAAAATCCCTTCACACTATCGAGGTATCCAACAAAAATTCACTCAATGCTCTGTGGATCAAGTGCCTTCCTCTTTTCAGAGGGAATTCGAGCCCATGCACGTGAACCGAAAATGCGAAAGTGGGTCACTTCTGGTTTGAGGCCGCTCCAAGCCTAATCGGGGGTCTTATTCTTGACAAATCTATGGGGAGATATGTTTTGGATGTATGTTGCACAATTAAGTGCTTCGACCCATAGTCTCTGTGGTAGAGACTTTGCATGCAACATGCAAGATGCCATCTCCTTTAGAGATCTGCTTTTCCGCTCAACAACTCCTTTTTGCCACGGAGTATAGGGAATTGTGTGCTGCAACTGAATCCCTGCCTCATGGACAATATTATGGATCTCATGATTTACATACTCTCCCCCATTATCAATTCAGAGGACTTTGGTATTCTTTCCGGACTGTGTCTCAACCAAGGCTTTCAAATCTTTGAGGTTTTGAAATACCTCATATTTTTTCCTGAGAAAGTAGATCCAAGTAAAACGTGAGAAATCATCAACAAAAATGAGAACAAACCTCGCTTTGTTGATCGATGGATGCAGAAAAGGACCCATAAGATCATTGTGGATCATATCCAAAGCTGCAGAAGCTCACTGAGACTTTCCTTTGTTGAATTTTTCTTGAGGGTGTTTTCCAAGAACACATCCCTCACATATTCCCTTGGAGAAATGGATGTCTGGTAGAACATCAACCAATCTTTGCTTGCTAAGCTATTGCATGTATCTGAAATTAAAATGTCCAAACCTTTCGTGCCATATCCTACTACGTTCATCAGCATGAGTAAGCAGTAAAGGAAAATCAGGTTCAATGAATTCAGAAAAAGTATACAATCTAGACTGATGATTTACCTCACCGGTAGCAACCCTGGAGTTGCTTTGCATGTCATAGATGTCCATGAAATTCAGTGTGAATATGAATTTCTTTCTGGTGCCAGAATTCATCATTTGATACACTGAGAGAAGGTTGATATAAATTTTGGGAATGTGCAACACATTCTCGAAGCTTCCATTGGTGAGTTCAATCCTTCCTTTGCCGATGACTTCGACAAAAGAGTTGTCCCCCATCAGAATAGGAGGAACTTTGCATGCATCCAATGAAGAATATATTTCTTTTGATGCGACCATATGATGTGATGCTCCTGAATCAATGATCCAAGCATCATGAGAGGATTTTATGGCAATCAAGGCATGGCTAGAATTGCCTTTCTTCGAATTCAGGTCTTCTGGCTTCTTCTTCTTGGCACCCTCAGGGATGCGATCTCCAAGGTTGTTTTTTTGAAGTATTTGAGACATCATATCTATTTTTTTTTTCATGCATGCAGATTCTGAATGGAATCCTTTGTGACAGTACATGCATTTCTCCCCTTTTCTTCTCTTTTCCCCTTTGGATCTGGAGGCATCAGTGAAGGGTTTTGTGTACCCTAGTTCCTTCTTCAGATGTGAATGAGCTTTCCATTTATATTTATCTTTATATTTCTGATATTTGTGGCTGCCATCATGCATAGTGAGTGCATGCGCCTTTGGGCCTTTGATTGTGCCCATGTTGATGAGATTGGTTTCCTCTTGTGCCAGGGATTCGATAAAGTCCTCAAGAGAAGGCATATTCTAGGTAGCTCCAAAGGTGAATTTGAAAGTATGGAATGTGGATACGAATACAGAGAATTCAAGACCAATATTGGAGAGAATTATCCTCCTTCGATTTATCAACCCCACAAGCTTTGAGTTGCGATAATAAATCCTTGAATTTTGTAAAGAAATCTTGGATATTGTCGAAGATTTTTGGATCCAATGTGAGCAGCTCCACCTCCAACATGTGTCCGCTCATATCATCCTATTTTCCAAAGAGCCCTTCCAAGGTGGTCCAGGCTTCATTGGGAGTCTTACAGGAAGATATGTGAAAAACAAGATCGGGAGAAATAATACTGCAAATTGTTCCGAGTGCCTCATCCATGTGATTTAAGTACTTCGATTTTTCTATGGCTGATGTTGGTTCTGTATATGTATTCAAGGTTAACATGTACAACCCTTTGGTTCATATATGAATGGCTATTTTCTCCTTTCATGCAAAATAGTTGCAAGGTGTAAGAATGAATTCTTTTTGGAAATCCATCTTTCCGCTGTCTTCAATCTTTTGTAGCTGTAAAATATTTTGGTGTAGCTTTTGCTTAGCAGTTCGTCGGCTCTGATACCATGTAAATGTGTTGAAACTGCACAAAATAGATCTAACTAAGAAATTATACACACATTTGTAGAGATAATTTGAGAAAGAAGAAGGAGAGAAAGAATGAAATAATTCTCATAAACCATTATGAATAATGAATAATTTACACATGATATAATCTGTATAAATCAATGAGTGCACACTGGAGGAGAACCGATGCACCATATTTGTGGTGTAGAGTGATATGGACACACACCAACAGTTACAGGAGTGAACTGCCACCTAGTCTAGTCTCTCAGGCAGTTACGGGAGTGAACTGCCTCCTAGTTGAGTTAACTAGTTAACTAGTCTTCAGTTAGCTAACTGAACAGAGATTAGTGAGGAGTTAACTCAGGGAATCAAGGATAATGCGCCAGTCTGGTGATGATACCAAGAAAAGGTCAAATTATCATGGTGATGATCCCAATGTTGCATGGTGACAAGACCAATGCATCATCTAAACTCAACTCAACTAGTCAAATTGAAGTGTCAACTGAAAGAGTATATTCTCTAGGTGGAATATTCTCCCCTAAAATATAGTAGACTGGATAGTGACTAATTATGACTAATAAAAAAGGAAAAAACTTAGGAAAAAGAAATCCTAGGTGTGCGTGAAGTAACTCCAACAGGAACATCATGAGGAAAGTACTTGTGAAGTAAAGAAGAGTGCCAGAGATAAAATCTTTGGTAAAAGGCTTGAAACTACCATTGCTATTCTAGATTTCACAGAACTAGAAGATGTCATGATCGTAAATACTACGAATAAATCCTATGCTTCAAAAAGAAAATATGATCCCCCTCGTACTTCTTCTAGCTCAAGCTCATCTTCACCAGCTGCTACTGTACAAGTTACTAAAACTCTTGACAGTCAAGGAACTCCCTCCCCTCTTCCCTCTTCCAAGTAAAACATTCTCAATCAATTGGATAATATCAAAGATGATGCTACTCTTCTGGACATTGTTTCCATCCATGAGCAATAAAAGCATCTAAAAAATTTCATGGAAGGAAAAACTTCTACCGTAGACAATCTCTATGAAGAGGTAAATGAAGAGGACTCAATTGTAAATAAAGTAGGTGTAAATAATTTTAGACACTGTAAAAAATCATCCATTTTTCATTTCTGTAAAGATTATGGACAAAATATGCCATTGTTTTCTGATTGATGGCGGTTCGGGCCCAAGTGTAATGTCAAAAATTATTATGGAAGAGCTAGGCTTGTCTTGTACAAATGAAAATTCCAGAAGCATGCTCTCTTATAATATTTTACAACAATTGACCATAGGTGAGATCAAGGACGTGACTTTGGTTTTGTGCACGCATCCTGAAATAAGGACAACCCTTAATATTCAGGTAATTGACATGCCAATGAGTAATTATTCAATCATCTTAGGAATAGACTGGTAATATTTGAAAGGTGAATACCTCTCACTCGATGAGACACACTTATTTGTTCCTCAGAATGGGAAGAACATCATAGTCCTAAGGGAGGGAATAATTTCACCTTATATAGAAAGCATCCCACATCCTAATGTAAATTATATTGAGGAGGACTTAGGGGTGTACTCCATCTTTGCTGATGAGGACAACACTACCTTGGAACAAATTGACCTATAAGATGGGATGTGGCATATGCACTTTGACGGTTCATGCTCCAATGAAGGAAATGGAGCTGACATTATCTTGTACTCTCCTGTAGGTAAAATTCACAACTTTTCCTATAGGTTATAATTTTCTTGTACAAACAACGTCACCGAATTTGAAGCATTACTGCTAGGCATTGAAAATGCCTATAATTTAGGTTGTGGTCACCCTACAATTTTTGGGGACTTTGAACTGGTTGTAAACCTTGTATGTAAGCTATATTCTCCTAGAAAAAATTTAATGAAACGCTACACCCAATATGTTTGGGCGCTTATCTCAAATTTACTATCATTAAACATCACTCATGTTAAAAGGGAACTGAATTCAATGGATGATAGGTTAGCTGTTTTTGGAGCCTCTCCTACTCGGCAACATCTGCCACAAAGACCTGATTTCACTTTTCAATCTTTGTATCGTTCTCATATCCCTGGAAATGTAGAGTCATGGAAGGTCTTCTTTAGTGATGATAACATCTGTGCTTCCATACAAAATGAACCATACAAGCCCAAGGAGATTATATCCATGGAAGACAACAAAATTACGAAGGGCTTGACTGCTCTAGAAAGTTCATTTTCATTGAGTGATGTAGGCAACAAAGAAAGACATAAATAAGAGGATTTGAAAAGGAAAGTGGGTGAAACCATTTCCTTGAACATTGGGACACCCGATTGTCCTAAGAATGTTAATATAGGTGCCCAATTTACTGATGAAGAAAAATTGAAGTTCACTAAGTTACTTCGTGAATTTCAAGATGTTTTTGCTTGGTCTTATGAGGATATTCGTGGCTTTGATACGTCTCTTATATACCATTCCATCAGTATCAAGGAGGGCATAAAACCAGTTAGGAAAAAACATAGACCCATTAACCCCGCACTTGAAGCAACTATTCGGAAGGAGTTGGAAAAACTCTTGAAGGATGGGATAATTTTCCTTATTAAGTATTCTGAGTGGGTTTCTAATTTGGTTTCTGTTCGAAAAAAAATTGGTCAGATTCGATTGTCCGTTGATTTCCATACATTTAATAGAGCGAGCCTAAAAGACCATTTTCCTCTCCCTAATATGGAAATGATTTTGCAAAAAGTTGCAGGGTTGCAGATGATGTCCTTAATGATTTTTCTAGTTATAATCAGATCAAGGTAAAAAGGACAGATAAATATAAAACCACGTTTATTACACATTGGGGCACATTTTCTTATGAACGCATGCCTTTTGGATTATCTAATGCATGTGCCACTTTCCAAAGAGCTAAGCAGATAGATTTTGACGATCTGATAGGGAAAATTTTTCAGATTTATCTTGATGACTTAACTATATATTCAAGGAACCAATCAGATCATTTTGGTCATCTTAGAAAGGTTCTCATGTGATGCAGGAAATTCAACATTTCTTTAAATACTCTAAGTCTATCTTCGACATTACCAAGGGAAATATCCTTGGGCACATTGTCTCTAATTCAAGAATACACATAGATCTCGAAAGGATTGCTGCTATCCTAAATCTCCCTGCTCCTACTTCCAAGAAGGAGGTTCAAGCCTTTAGGGGAATTATTAACTTTGTTCGTAGGTTTTTTCTTGATTTTGATGTAATGGTCAAACCAATTCACAATCTTCTTAAGCAAGATCACTCCTTTTATTTCACTTATGACGTAAAAAATGATTTCGTAAGGATTAAGAAGGCAATCAATTCTGCACCGATTTTGGCGAACCCAAGTTTTGAGAAAGAATTTATTATATATACTAATGCCATAGAGGAAGCAATCTATGCTATCCTCATACAATGTGATGACCAAGCCAACGAAAAACCAGTGGCTTACATGAGTCAAATCTTGTCAGATGATGAATTCAAATATTCTTATATTGGAAAACATGCTTTCGCTCTTGTTAAAGCCATGGATAAATTTCACCACTTTATCTTAGGTAAGAACACGCTGGTAAAACTACCTTTACCTACTGTCAAGTTTTTTCTCTCACAGAATTATCTTTAAGGAAATATTCCATATTGGCTTGCCAAGACCCAGGAGCATGATTTAACCATCATGACTTCTAAAACCATTAAGGGACGTGACTTATCCCTTCACTTAGCTCAACATGTTGAAGTTAGTGAAGAAATGGATGAACAAGATATCTCTCTATCAACACTATTTTACATTGATAGTCAAATCCTTCCTGTAGATTAACATCTATGGTATAAAGATCTGGTGTATTATTTGCAAAATCAGAGGTGTCTAGATAATTTAGATACTCATCAAAGAAGAAGGCTCCATCTTGAATCTTCTAGATATGTCATTTTAGGAGACTTCTTGTTTAGGAGATCTGCTAATGCTATGTTACTTCGCTGTGTAAATAATGGGGAATCACAAAAAGTGTTACAAGAAACCCATGGATCTTCAAATTCTGTCATTCATATGGGTGGTCACTTTTCTGCTAAAACTACTGCTTTTAAAATTATCAGAAAAATGGTACTATTGGCCTTCAATTTTTCGTGATTCTTTTAATTTTTCAAGATCTTATGACAAATGCCAGAAGTTCATTGGGAAAGAAGTCTTTTTTCCATGCCTTTACAACTTTTCCTCCCTGACATTCCTTTTTCAAAATGGGGTCTGTACTTTATCGGTCCTATTAATCCTCCATCTTCAACAGGGCAAGTTTTTTATCTTGATAGCCACACATTATTTTACAAAATTGACTGAAGCTGTCCCACTTAAGCATTCACAGGATGGGTAGGTGATTTCTTTCCTTGAAATTAATATTTTCTCCAGATTTGGCCTTCCCTTGGAAATTATTACAAACAACGGTCCCGCTTTTATTTCTACTAAGCTGACTCAATTTCTAGCTAAACTGGGAGTTAAACATTTTACCTCATCATCTTATTATCCTCATGGAAATGGGAAAGCCGAGTCTACTAACAAAAATCTGGTTAGAATTATCAAGAGGCTCATTGAAGATAAGCCTTGTCAATGACACACTCTCCTCACTTACGCCCCTTGGGAAGATCACACTACCACCAAGGTGAGCACTGGTTGCACTCCCTTCTAGCTTGTTTATTGTCAAGAAGCCATTCTGCCTACCGACATGGAACTTTCTTCTCTGAGGTTGATGCTACAGGTTGAAGAATTAAATTCTTCCAATATCTCTCAAAGGATAAATGCACTCTTGGATTTAGAGGAATAAAGTATGTTTTCCCTGGATAACATAAAGAGAAGACAACAAACTATTAAAAGATATTTCAATAAAAGTGCAAAAGCTGTCAAATTTAAGGTTAATGAGAAAGTCTTGCTGTGGGATTCAACTCATGCTGATAGAGGAAGGCATTCAGAGTTCCAAAAGTTATGGTTGGGTCCTTTTAAAATCACTTTTGTCCTGAGCACAAACTCTTATATTCTAAAGGACTTGGAAGAGCGATTGTTTTCCTATAGCACCAACAGTTCCCACTTAAAACACTATGTGGAACCAACTTGACAGTTTAAATGCTGTATGGAATTACTCCTGTATTATAGTTTTGTTTCATTGCTTTGATTTTTCTTTGCTGTTATTTGTTTCTGTTGTTTTATTTCTTTTATTGACTTCTTTTCTTGTCAGAAATAAAATTTTGGATCAATTTTTCCACAACGAGGCTATTCTTCAAGTATTGTTAATCAATAACAATCAGGTTACACAATTGTCATGATGTCCTCCCTTGAAGACATCCTTGAAATTGCTATCTGCTTCAATACTGCTGTTAGATAAGACAGTTGGTTTTTTATCCCTATTTCTGCTTTCCTTTTCTTCCCTCCACTCTGAGATTCAAAAAGAGCACACCAAAGTTTTTCTCCTTAAAGAAAATAATGCTTTTACTGTGGTTAATCAAATGTTATGCATACATGAATAACCCCCTCATACATAACACTTTCCACGAGTTATTCCCAAAATCCCAAATTATTTTCCCTTAAACCGCTCACTTCCCCCATTGCATAATCAGTTTGATATACATTCCTTGATCTAATGTTCACATGGTCTACGAAACCAGACTATCTGAGTTCTTAATCTGTTGGAAATAGATTTCTCTCTGGATTCGCCAATTTGTTAATGCTTAAAATTGCAACGATGAATACGGCTCGCAAATGATTACCAAGATCTATTATTTATTATTATAATAATAATAAACTAGTAGGTGGGACCCCCTTGTATTCTAGTGGCGCTATGATGGATATGCTGCACTTATATATTTTGTTTGCTGTTATGATGATTCCATCACAGTCTAATATAGTTGATGATTCAAATTATGGTTTTAAATGTTTTGGTGACATAAGCTGATGGTTGATTATTGCATGGCACTGGATTGTTTTGATGTCCATTCACAAATTATATTAAGGCTGCCTTATGGGTAAAAGGATCATTATCGATTTGGTTTGACATTGCAATTAAACATGGGTTAATTGTTTTATTTATGATCTTGATAAAGGATGATATGGAATTTTTTTTTAAATAAAAGACTATGTACAAGCCCTAAGGTTATATGTAATTGTGACAAATTAAGGGTGTATAAAGTACAAGCCCTAAGGTTATATGTAATTGTGACAAATTAAGGGTGTATAAACCCTTGCTGGTAGACTTATGTGCTTTGTTAAAATTTATGTGTGAAGCATATGGGGTAGTGTTATAGCACATGGTTATTTTATTTAAAAAGGTTATGACAATACTTTCGGTGGCACACTATGTAAAGGGATATAACAATGGGATATTTGGTCGAATTAATGGTTCATGTTATGGTGTATTGGCTGGATTGTACGTTGAATTGAATGGAGTTGGAATAAGTAACGTGCATTTATTGTATGTCACTCAAACAACCCTCGATGGTCGTCACCATAGCCATACTTGCATTTGGTTTTTGGCTCTAGTGGTTATTGGATTCTCTAGGATTTTTGGTTATGAAGGAAGATACAGTACAATTCTCTCCCTCGAGCAAGATTTTCCAGGTACGGTTCCTTATTTTTCCATCCATGATGGTTCCTCTGCATTATGAATCGAGTTTTGGCTCAGAATGGCTTGAGGTCTGTGTTTTTCTTATGTTCTTAGACTGTGTATGGGTGTTGTCTGTGGGTTCTTTTGTGAATATTCTAGATTGTTGGATTTTAAAAGAAGAGGAATGGATATTATTTGCTGTGTGTAATCTGTGTATGTGTATATTGGTTAAATCAAAGAAAATCATGTGCGGTCAACTTGGGTTTTTTGGTCTAGTTCTCTGTGGAAACTTATGATTATAGCTGGCAAGATCTGAGCTTTGCACATTGGTTTTGCAACCAATTTTGGTGTTAGGTTTTTCCACTCCTTTTTGTCCCTGTGGTTGATATGTTCGTTTCTTTGGGTTTCAATGTGAACTGTTAAGAGTTGGAGTGTTTCTTTCCATTTCTTGGTCGAGCCCCGAGCTGTTATGTATCATGACATTTCCATCATTATCGATGTTGCTGGGAAGCATTGCATAGTCGGGTTTAGTATCACCCAAAACTATAAATGGAAGCTTGTATATGTTTTGGTTGGCCACGGGTTGTGCTTGGGAATTCTCTTTACAATGCTATTAAGTGTTCACTTCTTCTCATTCTCTGTTGGAGGTGGTCGACTGTCTTTTGATAACCCTCACTGTCAAGAGTTGTTACATGTTACCTCTCTGTGGTAAATTTTGAAAAGAGCACGAGTTGTTTGTTTCTTCGAAGATTATCCCTTGATTGAGCCATCTATTGTTACTTATCTGTGATAAAGTTTTAAAGGACATGAGTTTTATGCGTCCCTGAGGACTTATTCATTTGGTCGAGCTATTTTTTCTTACTTCCATTTGCTGTGTTAAACCCTAATAACGATCTTGATATCGTTGCAAATCCAGTCGAAGGTAAAGAGCATTGGGTTTTTGCTTGGTCGATGGAGCACGATTTGGAACTGTCTCTCGTTGGGAAATTTTTAAAAGAAGTCTGTACATGTTAAATTTACGAGAAGCTTAGGCTCAAATTTGCATGTTATTAATTGAATTATATTTTGAGTCAATATTTATGTGGATTTTATTGGATGAACACCTATGTGTGATTGAAATGGGGCCCTATAATGAGTTTTAATGCCCATTTTGTTATGTCGAATAGTGTTTGGAAAATTGATAGATGGTGGTGAATACTAGGCCTATTCTTATTTTAGTTTAGGGAATAAATATTGGATGTGTATGGCTAGAATCACTGTGCATATTTCTATTTGATTTTAAAAGGAAAAGGATTTGAATTGGAATATGAATAACTGTGGCTCAACGAATTATTATGTTACCATAAAATGACAATGTTGTCATCATGATTTCTATATAGATATTTTATAGATGCAAGGGCTACTGTAAATGAGTATTTCTGGGCATACAAATTATTTTTTGAAGTCAACAAGAATTATGTAAAGAAGTGACAGTTAAATGGTTTTGGTTTTAAAAGTGAATGATTATTGGATTATGGGGTCTGAACAAAGTTATGGTTGTTGTTTGATTTGATTTATTTTTATGAACAATATCCATATTTTATTCCCTCTCATGCTATCACGTTTTTCTCATTATACCCCCCTCATAATCCCATTATCATTTTTGGCATCCCTATTCTGTAAAATAAATTAAAAACTCTATATAATAGTGGCAAAAGATATGACACATAAATAGGTGGCAGTTGATATTTTTGGTGTTTGATTGCACAATTAAATTATTTAATGAATTGTTGAGCAGTACTCGTGTATTTGTCCCCTCTCATTATATCACTTTTTCACTCATTACACTCCCTCCAGATATCCCATGAACCCTATTCACCCTCTGCTCACTTGGCAATTATTAAATAATTTCTTATGGATGGATTTGCATGGGTTTTGTGTCAATTTCTGAGCCAATTATTGTTTCATGCAAGAAGAATGTCATGTATGGTTTGTTAAGGGCTAGTTACTTATGAATTGCTGCATACATTATGAGTTTCTTCAGCAGGGGAAACCATGGCAGAAACAATAGAGGAAGAGGTAACTGGAACAGAGGGCCTAGAAGGCCTAGATTTTCTATTCATTTTGATGCTGACTCCCAGGAGTTGAACCCGTTGTTTCAAGATGGGTTCTTCAAATGGATTAGGCAAGGAATAATACAACCTCAACCAGAGAGACCTCCCTTCCAACCGCAAAATATCCCTGGTATTCATGTGCCTCCTCATGTGTCCTTGCAACCAAAAGTTCCTGCAAATGATGGATGGAAAGAGATTGTCAATCCGACAATCTCTCACCATTGTGGCTGGCCCAATTTGTCATTACCTTCTCCACCACTTGTAAATCCTAATGTTCAAATTTCCCCTGTGCATTCACCTGTTCAATCCTCTCATGCTAGTAAAATGCTTAAAACCGATGTCCCCCATGTGTAGGATAAAGACAAAGTTGTTTCCTCCCCTTCCTCTCCTTCAAATGACTCTTCAAAATCAGTGTCCTCTCGTATGCATCTGAAGGATGATTGTTCCCATGTTATAGGTGAGATACATCCTCAAGTTTCAAATCAACCTAAGGCTACTTCCGAGAAGTCAAAGGGGGACAACAATGATAAAAGAAGGATTGCCTCTTAGAGTGGAAAGTATGGATTTTAATTTATGTGTTTTTATGATTGAGTTGTTGAAGATAGTATTCTGCATAAATTTTTGGACAACAATCTATTTTTGGGATAATGTGGATTATGCGAATATTTACATATTTTTTGATATGATTTGAATTATTTCTGATATTTAAATATTCAAATTTTGAAGGTATTTAAGGGAATTACAAGGAGGCATGTGTTTAAATGATTATCCAATTGTGTTTTGTTTTTGAAAAGAATAAAAGAAGGGAGTCACAAAGGGTCCCACCTACTAGTTATTATTAATTAAAGACCCTTAACTATTATTATTATTATTTCTCCTAAACTAAAATTAGTTAAGTTAAACTAAATTAACTAAAAAAAGTAGTTGAACTACTTCAACTTATTTGGAAGACATAAAAGCTAAATGAGAAGAAGAAATAAGGGGATAATAGAAGGAAAAAGCAATACTAAGGTTTGTTCTTTTGTTTTCATGAGATAGTTTCAATTTTCATTCATTCTTGAGTTCATTCAAAGCCTAATTCTCTTTTTGAAAGCAGGGTCCTATTGTAGAAAGCAAGGTTCATAACTGAACCAAATCATTCAAATGCTTATTTTAGAGGTGTTGATCTATCTTTGATAGTCTGTGTATACTTGTCTGTTTATGGATTAAGTTTCATAGTTGATAAAGGATATTGTCCATAGTCAAATTGGCAGCAGTCTGTGGGAAGCTGATCCATATTATAAAGTTAAGTTTTTACTTCTTGTCATAATCCTTTTGTATGGTTTGCATCGGGGATCTCTAAATTAGACTTTGGTCCATGCCCTCACATGGATTTTGTAAAGAGAAATATACTTTTGATTTCTTGGACTGAAATAAAGAATATTGCTATTTTGTCTCATTTGCGTGTATATGTGACTTGGTTACTTTTTCTCTTTGATCTCATCATTTACTTTCTGTAATCTGTATATTTTTCATAAAATTTTATAAAAGAATTATGTTATTTTGCAACAGTCTTTTCATTAAAAAATCAACCTAAACCCTTGTAATTAATACTTATGGATTGGGAAATATTTTTGAGGTTATAAAACATAGATTGATATTCCTGACTATCTTGTCTTAGCCAAGAAAGATTAAAAAATTCTCGAGTAAGATAATTTTTATCTTTTCCTCAACACTGACCATATGAGGCATGCCAGGATGAAGTCCACATTCCCTCCTACTAGTCCATACATGACCCTTTGGGGAGAATGTCTCATGATGTTGCCTCAAACATCTCTAGGAAACATTTAGGTTCCCTCATGGAACCAATGTACCCCAAGACATATCGAGGTTTCCTCATGAAACTAATGTCTCGGTTCCTTCATCTAACCATCTAAGGCACAACATGATGAATTCTACATTCCCCCCTACTAGTCCACACAGGACCCTCCTGGGAGAATTTTTCATGATGCTACCTCAAACATCAACACATTGACACAAGCTTCATGTGATCTCGACTAAGAGGGTTTGTCACTGCTTCTCACTTCAAAGGAAGTCTACAGTGATCAAACTAATTTTCCAATTCAAGGAAGTGTAAGAGACCACCTCTAAACTGTGTAGACAACAAGAGGAATTCTAAGATACAATTGCACTACCACAATGATCTAATGGAACCCTTGTTCGAACTGGTGTCAACAGAGAAGAGAATCCTCCACATTGATTCGATGAATCCACTCTACGATATCATGGTTCCCTCAACAATATCGTGTGGCTTATTTTCACTGCGATCTGATGGAACCCTCGTCTCAACAAACTCATGCTTTAATTCCTAGTGATCCCTCCACATAACCTTTTTGATTGGTAGTATTACCTCTGAAATTTATTTGTGATCCAACTACCATGCACCTACACACTCTCGTGGATTTATCACTCCAAGCTTTGGACATATTAACCTTCTCATATCATCATTGCAAGAAATTCGCCCGTAGAGAGTTGGGCTCAGATCTCAGTAAACACATCAATTTCCTCCATGCTCTTCAAATCAGACACTTTTACATGCACCTTGGAAGCGAACAACACTCACACACACTCACACACAGTCCAACCACATTGTTCTGAAAACAAATAACTATGAGGCTCCTCCTTCACGTGCACAAGGCTATTTGTCTTCCTCATGCACAGTTCCACGTCTCCAGTGGAAACAATATTTCCTGCATAACAACTTCACCTTCTCACTCGATTCTTATCATTGTCCTCACAAATTCTCACTGCTCCAGAATCTCTCAAATAAATTTTATTTAAATCTACTCTCATATTCCTAGGCTCTCCCGTGAGGGAGTCACACTCAGTCCTGCTCTGATACTGTTAAGTTTTGAGCTATTATTAGGTTTCTTTTCAATTTACTAGATAACAATAACATGTAGGATCACCGAGAGAAACACAATCAAAAGATACACATCATTTATCCTGGGAAACCCTCATGGGGGAGAAAACCCAACAAAACTTCCTTAATATAGATAGCCAATACAATTACAAGACAATAAACCAAAACACTAGAGAATATCCAACACTGAGCAATGTGCCTCTCTCTTCCTTCTTCCGGTAACTAGCAACTGCATCTTCCTTCAAACTTGCGCACTAGATGAGTGAACTGAGTGAGTGAGATAATGAGGCACTGACTTCCTTTATTTATACAAACTGGTAGGTGCTAAAAAGGTGTATCTTCACTGGGCAGGGCTGATTTGTCTTCTTAGTGGTTAAAACCACTTTAATTATCCTGGTGGCCGACTTCTCAATTTGCATATTATATTTAGGGTTTGACCAATCCACAAAATGGGATTTGGTCAATTAAAATGTCCAACATGATGAATCCACAAAAGTGTTGGGTATGTGTTATATTCTTTGCATGAGTCGCAATTTCACATATTTAGGTGGTTTTTCGGCACATGGTTTCTTTGCCGACGGTTTTCTATTTTCGGTTAAGGAATTAGGGTTGTTGACTAATCCAGGTCATTGGGTTAGGGTTTTGGATGCCATTGGCTCCTATATGTATATTGTATTGTAAACAATGTAATACTATGAATGCATATAGAATATGATGGTTTTCCTGGTTTGGGTTTCCAAGAGAAAACTCTTTGTGTAATGTTTGTATTTTCCATTGTATCTTTTTTGTTCGTTTACTGAAAATCCATTTGCAGTAAATATTGTACAAGGTTAAAATCTACATTTGGTATCAGAGCTTTGTTGGCTTCAGGGGGACGCCTTTGTGGTAAAGGTTTTGGCTCAGGACTATGATAAGCCTTGTTACAGTGGGAGATCTGTGGTATTGATTTTTCAGGTGAAAAGAAATGGCGAGCAATTCAAAAATGGAGATCAAGAAGTTTAATGGGAAAATTTTTGAGCTGTGGAAGCTCAATATGGAATATTTGTTGGTGGACATAGATTAGTGGATTGCGGTAGATACAGGTACTACACCTACATGAAATTTAGCAGATGACTAGAAAAAGTTGGATCGAAAGGTGAAGAGCACAATCCGACTGTGTCTCTTAGATTCAATATTATTGAATGTGTCAGAGGAAGCTACAACCAAGGATTTATGGGAAAATTTGGGGAAGTTGTATCAGTCTAATTCCGTAGTGAATAAAATATTCCTGAGAAAGAAGTTTTATAACCTGAGAATGAGAGATGGAGACTCGGTGGAAAATCATTTGAACGCCTTCAATACTGTGGTAGGTTAGTTAGTATATGTTGAGATTAAAATTTCAGATGAAGATAAATGTATCAGTTTACTGTGTTCTTTACCAGACTTGTGGGATATTTTGGTTGTGGCCATAGGTAGTAATACAAATGCCTTGAAGTTTGATGAAATGGTCTCATCCTTGTTGTCGGAGGAGATGAGACGAAATAATATGGAAGGACAAAACACATACACATTATTTGCAAGAGGACGTTCCCAGGAAAGAAATAGATCTATGTTCTCAAGTGGGAGATCTAAGTCTAAGGGTAGATGTAAATCTCCCAGAAAGTTTGTAAAGGTATGTTGGAGATGTGGAAAAGAAGGGCACTACAAGAAGCAACGTAGATCCAAAGTTGAGAAAAAGAAGGGATCTGAAGAATCTCCTTCTACAGAAGAAAATACCTCCAAGGAAGAAGGAGGGGATGTGTACTTGGCTTCTTCAAGAACACATATAGATCATGAGGAATGGTTGGTTGAACTTGGTGCATCCTTTCATATGACTCCCCACAGGGAGTGGTTCTGCGAATATGAAAGGTATGATGGAGGTAATGTTTTCTTAGGTGATTATTCGACAACCAGAATCATAGGACGAGGAAAATTTAAGTTGAGGATCATCGATGGAAGGATTAGAACACTACTTGGTGTTCTTCACATCCCAGGTTTGGGTAGAAATTTGATTTCTGTAAGAAAAATGGATGATGCAAGGGTAAAAACAATATTTGAAAAGGAAACCCGCAGGATGGTTCGAGGAGCAATGGTGTTGCTAAAGGGAGTTTCGTTTGGAACTTTGTATAAGCTACAAGGAAGCACCATTAGTGATGGGTGTAATAGTTCCATTGTTCCTGATATTGGAGTTGAAGAAGAAAGAAATTCTACAGTCTCTGGAGAAAAGGTTATGCTGTGGCATCAAAGACTGGGGTATATCGAAGAAAAGGGTCTTCGAATACTACACGGTAAAGGTATGGTTGAAGGTATGTCTAATTTCTCTCTGGATTTTGATTTCTGTGAACATTGTCTATATGGGAAGCATAATCAAGTAAGATTCCCCTTTGGTGCAATGAGGGAAAAAGGAATTTTACAGCTAGTTCACAGTGATGTTTTTGGAGCTGTGTCGGTCCCATCATTGGGAAAATCTGTGTACTATGTCTCATTTATAGATGACTTCTCGAGGAATACTTGGATATATTTCCTCAGGAAGAAATCCGAAGTCTTTGACAAGTTTAAAGAGTTTAAGGCTCTTTTTGAGAATCAAAGAGAGAAAATAATTAAGGTGTTGAGGATAGATAATGACAGAGAGTTCCGCGGGAATGAATTTGAAGAATTATTTAAGAAGTGTGGTATATCAAGGAAAAATACTACTCCATATACACCTCAGCAGAATGGAGTTGCAGAAAGGATGAACATGACACTGATGGAAAAATCAAGGTGCATGCTCAGTGGCGCTGGGTTAGGGAAATAATTTTGGGCAGAGGCAGTGATTACTGCATGTTACCTGGTCAATAGATCACCCTCATCAATGTTGGATGACAAGACTCCACAAGAGGTATGGACTGGTAAGGAACCTTCTCTCACACATCTCAAGGTATTTGGCTATGATGCATATGTTCATGTTCCAAAGAAAATATGAGTAAGCTAGATAAGAAGGATGGAAAGTGTATCTTTATTGGATATAAAGATGGTCTCAAAGGTGATAATCTTTGGAACCCAAAAATTAAGAAGGTAGTGTATAGCCGAGATGTGGTGTTTAGAGAAATGAAGGATGTTGTTAAACAAGAAGTCCTACCAAGTAAGGAAGAACCAGAGAAAATAGAGTTTGCTTTAAAGGATAATCAATCTGACTCTACAGAAGAACAAGAATCAGAAGAAGAATATCCTCATACTCCAGTATTAAGGAGATTGGTTCAATAAAGAAGACTACCAAAAAGGTATACTCCATCTGATTTCCGTTCAAATTTTTCTTTGTCTATTACTGATGATGATTCTAGAAATGTCAGGGAGGCAGTGGATTCAGAGGATGGAAATATCTGGAAAAGGGCCATGGATGAAGAAATGGAAGCTTTGGATAAGAATGAGGCTTGGGATCTAGTGGAGTTACCGACTGGAAGAAATCCTATTGGCATAAAATGGGTATTTAAAAAGAAGCTTAATGCAGAAG
>SNQJ01S0019641.1:43755-54928 GCA_010110895.2 Picea sitchensis
TGTACTAGACCAGACATTGCACATGCAGTGAGAGTTTTGAGCAGGTATATGTCAAAACCAGGGAAGGAACATTGAACAATAGTAAAAATGGTTTTCAGGTATTTGCGTGGCTTTGCTAGCATGGATTGTGCTACGAAGGAATACCAATATTGTATAGAGTAGTGGATATACATGTCTTTGTGGATGCAGACTGGGCTGGAGATATGGATCATAGGATATCTACAAGTTGGTATGTGTTTAACCTATTTGGAGGAGCAATAAGTTGGATGATAAAAAGACAGGTTGTAGTGGCACTTTCAACTACACAAGCTGAATACATGGGGACTACTCATGCAAGTAAAGAAGGTGTATGGTTACAAAGATTGTGTTCAGGTATTGGGTTGGTACATCAAGCTGTAAGGATAGATTGTGACAGTCAGAGTGATAATTTTCTGGCGAAGAACCCGACTTATCATTCAAAGAGAAAGCATATTGATATTCAATATCACTTTGTAAGAAACATGATTGAATAAAAGAAAGTATTGCTGATGAATGTGGACACTTTGAAGAATGTTGCAGATTCATTAACAAAATCTGTGAGCACTGAGAAGTTCTCTTGGTTTAGAGGATCCATGGGCATTGCTACCCTGGATTGTTGACTATGTAACCTGTATGCAAAGAAAACAACAAGTGGGAGAATGTTGGGTATGTGTTATATTCTTTGCACGAGTAGCAGTGTTTGCATTGTGTCGGGTACGCAGGATTTCGAGGGCAACGCCCCAGAGATTTTTTTTTGCCTCGGGAAATGTGTCACATATTTAGGTGGTTTTTCGGCACATGGTTTCTTTGTCGATGGTTTTCTATTTCCAGTTAAGGAATTAGGGTTGTTGACTAATACAGGTCATTGTGTTAGGGTTTTGGATGTTGCTGGATCTTATATGTATATTGTATTGTAAACAATGTAATACTATGAATGAATATAAAATATGTTGGTTTTCCCGGTTTGGGTTTCCCCGGTAAAAATCTCCGTGTAATGTTTTTATTTTTCCATCGTATCTTTTCCGTTCTTTTACTGAAAATCCATTTGCAATAAATATTGTACAAGGTTAAAATCTACAAAAAGGGGATTGATCTAATGAATAATAACTCAATAATAAATAAAATACTCTTTTCATTTACAATATTTCAACACTCCCCCTTAATAAGAAGGGTATTATACAACATCATCAAGAGAGAGAGAGGGAAACAACATAAAAAACATATGGAACATTGACTAGCATATCTATAAATCATCATAAGTTTTTCTCATCATCAATATCATCATTCACAGTAAGGAGCTGGAATGGCATCATCATCATCTGCATCAACATGGATTAGTATAACACTAATAAATCATCATCATCAATAAAAACACAAGTATGATACAACATCACAACACGAAGGCTAGAGAATCATCAACATCAACAACAACAACATCACAACACGAAGGCTAGAGAATCATCAACATCAACACTAGGCTAGAAATCTTCAGCACAAAGTTGGCATCTCAAAAACATCAACACAAAGCTAGAAATATTTAGCACGAAGATGGCATTTCAACAACATCAACACAAAGCTGGAAATCTTCAACACAAATTTGGAATCTCAACAACATCAACATGAAGCTAGAAATCTTCAGCACGACGCTGGCTTCTCAATAACATCAACACAAATATGGAAATCTTCAGCACGAAGCTGGCATCTCAACAACATCAACACAAAGCTGGAAATCTTCAACACGAAGCTAGAATCTCAACAATATCAACACTAAGATGGAAATATTCAACACAAAGTTGGCATCACAACAACATCAACACGAAGCTGGAAATATTCAACACAAGGCTGACATCACAACAACATCAACACGACGCTGGAAATATTCAACACAATGCTGGCATCACAACTACTCCCCCTTTTGAGGGAGGTCCTTTCGGACTACACCAAGCTTATCTTGAAAGTGCTCAAACTTTACATGAGACAGAGGCTTGGTCAACACATCTGCAACCTATTCATCTATGCTAACATACTGGAGATTTATGGCTCCTCTCTACAACATATCACATATGTAATGATATTAGATTTCTATGTGTTTTGACTTGTCATGGAACACATGGTTCTCTGTCATCTTTATGCAACTATGGTTATCACATAGAATCATGGTTTTCTTCCATATCCAGATCGAATAGACCTGTCAACAACTTCTGAAGCCATATGGCTTCACAACTGGCGGAACATGCAACAATGTATTCTTCTTATGCCGTGCTGAGAGAAATACTTGATTGCTTCCTACTCTGCCATGAGATCATGGCTGACTCTAGAATGAAACAACATCCTGAAGTGCTCTTTATGTTAGAGACAATTCTAGCCCAATCTAAATCGGTATAACCACTCAGTCTGAATTCATGATCTCCATTATAAATGAGACCAAAATCTAATGTACCCTTAAGATACCTCATCACATGTTTTGCAACGACCATGTGAACACGTATGGGCTCTACCAGAAATTGACTCAAGGTGTTCACAACAAAACATATATCTGGCATGGTGTTCTTCAGATACATCAACGATCCAATGATCTGTTTGTACAAAGTAACATCAACCAATTCTGACGAGGTATCTACCAGGAGCATCAACTTTGTTCCCATGGGTATGTCAAACCTCTTCATTATTTCAACTGCATACTACCCTTGGTTAAGGAAGATCTTCTTCTGGGCTCTGAAAAACTTCAAGACCTAAGAAATAATGCATTAGTTCTTTCATAAAACTCTATAGCGAGCTTCTTTTGCAATCTGTGATGAGATTTTATTCATCTTGTCAAGAATACATCATCTACATATAGTAGAAACATCACTGAATCATCATTCATAACCTTGAGGTAAAGGTTAGAATCAACTTTACTCTTGGTAAAGCCCAAGCTCGTTAGGAAACTGTCAATTCTTCCATATCAAGCTCTAGGATATTGCTTCAACCTATACAAAGCCTTCTTCAACCTGCAGATCTGAGTCTTTCTGTCTTCAACTTCAAATCAAATTTTCACATCACTTTGTACCAATTTGGTACACTTGCTCAGCTGCAACTCAATCTGCACAATCATGTGCTAGCTCTATGTGCTTTCTACAAAGCACGATCTGTCTCACTACATGAGAGTATGTCCTCTCCTCTTTCTGCAACTGTTCCTTCTGAAACTAGGACTCTGCACCTGTAGCTTTTCTAAGGCTGAGAATGACTGCTTCATTCTCACTGCGGCTGCTGAAATCTGAGAGTAACTCCTTTACTCTATCATGGCAACAAATTCATCTGAAACTGAGAGTGGCTCAATAACTAACACTGAAATTATCTCTTCTTATTTCATGGAGGTAAATATATCTTCTAGTGTAGTCATGTCTTCATGGCCCAACTAATGTACTGCATCAAATTGGTACTTTGAGATAATTCACTCTTAAATATAGGGATTTCTCCCCATGAATCTCCTAATCATGGTTGTTCTGGTTGTCTTCATGGATACTGGAACTATTTCTTTAATTACTGGAGTAAGTGTCTCGTTATAGTCTTCTCCCTCTTGCTGGGAGAATACTATGGACACACATTAGGATTTGTACATCTGCAACATGCTTGATCTGTTAGATCAATCTTGGAAGTCAACACTATCTTTTCTTCTAGTATCACGGAAAAATACATATCCCATTCTTTATGACTGGATTCCTTCTCTGTCACTGAAACAAGGGAATGTTCCCAAGAGGTTTCATATCTCCTAGAAGTCTCTAAAGCTATGATCTAGTCTTCTCATGGCATCTGTTTCCCAGTCCTAGAAGATGTCTCTTCATCTAATCCTTTATGAGATCAAGCTTACTCTTGATTTCTTCTAAGTCTACAAAGACTTCATCATCTCTTAGAGGGTATACTTGGTGTTGAATACCAAGTCTAAATATGAAAAGTTGAGTCATAATTCAAACGAGTTATGCTTCCCGTCAAGGTGGCTTCATTATCCTTTGACCAAGTCTTATGTGAGTTTTGTTCTAATGTTTGGTCATCTTTGGAGCCTTCTTCTCCTTATAGTCAATCTCCATATGATATACTCTGGATCTCAAAAATAGCTTCTTCTTCATCTTCTTTGGTATATGGATGTATATTATCATGTACACAACTTAGATAGTTTGCTTCATGTCTCATTATGTTGCCTCCTGCAACCTTCACTATAGTTTCCTTAGGGCACCTATGACCTGCCCGGAACAAGAACAAGAACAAACAAGAATAATACTCTTTATAATAATAATAAGGCAAAGGCGAGAACAATCACCACAATAACTCCTTTAGAGCTATTACATGTGACAAAGATCAAAAGTAAGAAACACAATACAAAATGAGATCAACACTCTTCTAGTGTTGTGATCAAGCATTCCTCCATGGTATCCTGGAACCGACACAAGAAGTTTCTCCTAGAGGAGATGTTAGTTATATCTGGTGAGTGATCATACTAAACATTTACCTCAATATGCTCACATGCTGCCAAGTATAAAACTTTTCAAAGATTGCTATCTCAACTATAGTGTTTACTTTGACATGAGGTAGTTATCAAACTTGATATGTACAAGTTTGAATCTTATCAACTTTAATCAATAAAACCTAGAACCTGGAGTCTTGTCCTCAAGAATGAGTGTGTTTCTTTTCTTCCAAGTCTCCTTCACTCAGGATGACACATGATTTCTTCAAGATGTCTTCTGTACTAAGGAAATATGCTATCTTGACATAAATATGAGTTAGAGAATAAACTCTATAAACTCAACTTTAATCAACCTTTATAATTTTGTCCAATGGTTAGTATGATATACAACCTATATGTTCATAAGGTAAAGATATTGTCATAACAAATATATGCATAACAAGATAATCAGACTTGGGGTGCATTAGTCCTCTGAAAATGTTGGATCTGAGATCCTTCTGGATCTATGATAGGAGATCCTTTGTCCTGCAAGTACCCCTTAGAATAATATAGTTGAAACATATGTAAGTACTACCTCTGATAATATCGGCGGGTGGTGGTACCATCCTACAAAAACGGTGATAGGAAACAAACCTTCAAAACTTCAAAGGTGTTTCAACTTTAAGTTTGGCCAACACCTTAAAAAATATTTCACTGCAACTGGAACTGTAGCTGTAACTGCAACTTATACTGAAAATGGTACTTTAACTGTAACTTGGGGTTTTATGAGAAAACCCTAATTTTTCAAACTTCAAATTTTGAAATTCTGATCCAGGGGCTATATGCGCCGAGCTGAGGCGAGTAAGCTGGTGCAGTCAAATTTATAAAAATCCAAAATTTACCCCTTAAAACTGAGCTTGCGGAAATGTGGACTAGTACTTCTGGTACTAGTTTTGGTTTCCTGGTTTTTTGGTTTTCTGGTACTCTGGTTTTCTAGTTTTTCTGGTACCATCCAAAACTAGGGTTTCACTTTCTGGAGGCTTTAGCCACAAAAAAGGTGCGCTGAAGCTGCCAATGAGTTCCCTAGGCTAGGGTGCACTTTTCTAGATGGTTTTTAGGCTGAAAATACTCTCCAACAAAAAATCCTAATTTTCTTGTACGACAACAATGACGTTTTTCTTTATCCAATGAAATATTCTCTCTTCAGTTTAGCTCTGAAACCATGTTAAGTTTTGATCTATTATTAGGTTTCTTTTCAATTTACTAGATAACAATAACATGTAGGATCACTAAGAGAAACACAATCACAAGATACACAAAATTTATCCTAGGAAACCCTCATGGGAGAGAAAACCCAACAAAACTTCCTTAATATAGATAGCCAATACAATTCCAAGACAATAAACCAAAACGCTAGATAATATCCAACATTGAGAAATGTGCCTCTCTCTTCCTTCTTCTGACAACTGGAAACTGTATCTTCCTTCAAACTTGCGCACTAGATGAGTGAACTGAGTGAGTGAGATAATGAGGCGCTGACTTCCTTTATTTATACAAACTGGGAGGTGTTGAAAAGGTGTCTCTTCATTGGGCAGGGCCGACTTGTCTTCTTAGTGGTTATAACCACTTTAATTAGCCTGGGGGACGACTTCTCAATTTTCATATTATATTTAGGGTTTGACCAATCCAAAAAAGGGGATTTGGTCAGTTACAATGCCCGACATGATCAATCCACAAAAGGTGATTGATCTAATGAGTAATAACTCAATAATAAATAGAATGCTCTTTGCATTTACAATATTTCAACATATACCAAGTTGATTTTTCTATATGAGATAATATGAGATGATATATGATCGATATATTATTACAATGATGAGTGTTCCATATATAGAGAACATACATTGACCATCCATGAAATGATGCGTCCTTTGGATTATATATATATATATACCTAGAAGAATGTCTTCTCGATATTGTCCAAACATCAACACTTAATACTTATGTTATCTTATATAGATGTGAATTTTGGGGATGTAGTATCTCTCGATAATCCTAAAGAAAGATAGAGTAGATCCAAAATTATTTGATAACTTATAACTTCAAAATTAAGGGCAATAAACCCTATCCAATCCTCGTCATTGAAGAGAGCCTTTCCCCCATTGAGAGCATGGCTATTATTAGGTATTTAATGTACACGAACAAGATAAACAACACGGATGACAAGAGCCTCCCCAAAATTCCTTTAGACTCTAGCCAAAATCAGCAACGACTCAAGTTGGAATGACATAATGATGTCAAGTCTTGGCTAAACCATTGGGGAATAAAAGTTGTTTTGCAAAATACCGATGATATTAAAAATATTATACAAGATAAATTTAAGGAGAATCTATGGTATGATAAATAATTAGAGGATAAAAGAAAATTAAGATATTATGAAGTGGTTATCCCTAACCTTGAAGATCAAAACTATTTCTCTGTTTTGACTAGTGTAAAGAAGAGAATTCATATTGCTAAAATAAAAACTAATACTCAAGAGTTGCATAGTGAAATTGGACATTGGGAAATACCCAAAACTCCATGGCAAGAAATATTCTGTCACCTTTGTGACAACAAGAAGGTTGAAGATGAAAAACACTTTCTCCTAGAATTCCCTACGTGTACCCAAATTAGATTCCAATTTCAAAATATTTGTCACAATATTGACCTTCCTAACCTTCTAAGTTATCAAAAATTTAGTGATCTTGGAACACTTCTCTTAATCTTTTCAAGAATCGAAATAACAATCTAAAGAAATCCAAGTAATCTCTTACATTTCTTAAGGTTCGATAGACCAATTTTAATCTCAGTGGACATTAACCATCATCATCATCATCATTTTACACTACTAGTTAAAAAACTAAAAACAGTTTCAGATGTAAAAACCAAAGTGTTAATTAATATTTTTGGTTGAATATTCATTTAAACTAGTGTTGAAGGGGCATTGTTTTCAACATAATTCTTTAAGCTAGATTGATGCACCTTAATGGATAATGGCTATCTACTCCATTGGTTGGTGAATGACATTGAACTTAGACTAATTAAATTTATTAAGGATGTGGTAGCTCAAGGTGTGAAAAGCGAAAAGCTCACAAGAAATTTTGTAGTATACTTTGTACTAGACATCATTGCTAAGAAGGCAATAAAAGGCAATCATTTTGCAATATTATTATGGAAAGTGGTTGAAAGTATGAACCCAACAAGTGTGGAAAAAAAAGATTTTGAAATTAATGGTATATTTAAGAATCCCAAGTATATAATTTTGGACATTTATGTTATGTTATCATAACATATCTTATGCTATCATAACATAACATTATTATGGAAAGTGGTTGAAAGTATGAACCCAACAAGTGTGGAAAAAAAGATTATGAAATTAATGGTACATTTAAGAATCCCAAGTATATAATTTTGGACATTAATTACGCAGGGTAATGATTTACTGAAAGAGCACAAAAATATCTTTAATCTTCATTCGTTTAATATCTTTAATAAGGTCTTCTTGGTGAGTTTTGCAAAATCAACAAAAAGTGTGAAGTCGATTCAATACTCTCATTATTGAATTAGTGCGACATTATACTCCATTTGTGAAGTTGAAAATGTTGAATAAATTAGTTTATTGGTGACATTAAAGAAGGCTGTGAACGCTAGGGTCATCAACATAGACTACTCATATAACAATTGAGTTTTTAAGGGGGTTCTCTTCCATTTTCATTGACATAAAACATGTTGAAAAAAGTAGATGGCATTATTTATATATAACATAGATTAAAGTAATGCAAGTAAAATTTTAATTCCCACATAATAAAATATGAATCTTTAAGTTTTAGTTTAAATATATACTATTTCTTTTACATTAGCTTAGTTTAATACATAAAAAAAATTATCAATTAATTTTTCTAAGACTAGCCATTTTCCATAAAACTTGCACACACACACAACTACCTTGCATTCTCCCCTTAACTCAAAACATAAACATAATTGTTGTCAAAGTTTTTTTTTTAATGTAAATATGTGAACATAAACATAATTGTTGTCAAAGTTTTTTTTGGATGTAAATATGTGAGATGTTTATGAGCTAGACATTTCAAGTGAACATTTCACCCATCCTCAAGAGCATAATAGAAATATTAAGAAGCAATTTTGTATATGTTATGAGAGTGTTGTTATGTAGGGGACTTGAGAATTTGTGTGATTAAAATGGTGCTAAAATGGGAAGCACATAACTAGTTTATGCTTGAGGTATTAGGGGGGTGGATTTTTACATATAGAGGAGTTTTCACCTTTTTTTAATGATTTATGTACCAATAATTAATATGCAATTACTTTTTTCAAATTATGCACATGATTTTCTAAATACATGCATACTGGGGGAATTTGTAGTTATGAATCATCCATTTACCATGGAAGCTCTTTTGAAAACTTATGTATGATATTTTATAAATGCACGATTTATTCAAAACGTTTGTGTATATATTTTGTAAATGTGCACACATCATAACAAACAATAGATAATAATGCAGGTTAGATATTATTATAAATAATGCTGCAACATTCACACTACAATGTTATCTAGAGTTAGACTACCCATGTACAAAATTCACACAACACTACTACTTATCTCATTTCACATCACATTATTTATAGTACCTTAATATGGTTATGGTTGTTGAACCACCTAACCAGTCTTAAAATTATTACTGGCATGGTATATGATGATCAAATTGTTATTATTGAGTTTTGGATTGTATGTACTAAATATTTTTATTTGCGTGAGCATTACTAGGAGGCCTATTTAGTATGGAGTTACCACAATACCTTGAAACTTTGGAAAATTATCACATTTTCGTGGCAATATAGAACTATGACTATTTATCCTTGAAAGAAGCACACACACTATCCATATTGAGCTATTTCTAGTGCTGCACCTATTGAAAAAGGTTAAATTTAATCACAATGTGCCCCTGAGTTGATTTAGTATGGATTTACCACAATGTCTTGAAACTTTGGAAAATTATCACATTTTCATGGCAATATAGAACTGTGACTATATATCCTTGAAAGAAGCACAAACATTGCTCATATTTAGCTATTTCTAGTGCTGCACCTATTAACAAGGTCAAATATAATCACAATGTGCTCCTGAGCTGATTTGTCAAAGTTGAACACTTGTGGTGTGCCTAAAGTACATATATTTATGGAAATATATAGAATATGGACATAGTCTTCATGTAAAATACCTAGGAAGGAGAAAAACCCTATCAATAAACTTCCTTCACATGGGGTTATAGAGGTTGGAACTTGGAGATTCAAATCTTTGACTTCATATTTCAGCTTGGGGTTAACATGCTATTGAGGTGATGACAATGTGAATCTTCTTCTCATACAAAGAATTGCCCAATTTGTACCTTCGTATCTATTTGTTCAATTTGCACCTTTCTCTGTACTTGCCCAATTTGCACCTTTGTATCTATTTGTCCAATTTACACCTTTCTCTCTACTTTCCCAATTTGATTTTGGAGGATTAAGAGGAAGCCTTTAAAGATATTGAAAACCACTGGACTAGAAAGAGCCTTAAGAGGATTGAACCAAATGAGAAGGAATTTGGAGCAATGACTCAAAGGTATGGATACATTATTGTAATATTTTCTACTTGTAACATAATCTCATTTCTCCCCCTCCATATTTGTATGTTATTAGTTTAATGCCACTGTTCATGGTTTTCTTTCGTTGGATCAATAAGTAGATCTAAAAGGTTTGCTACATTGTTTTGTGAGTTAGCTCTCGCTCCTTTAATTCAACTTCAAGTTTGGATGATCCATCTAGGAGTGCAAGTTCATAGGTTTTCCTATTCCTTCTCTCTCAAATCCCTAGTTTTGTTTCTTCCTTTTATTAGTAGTGTAAATTTTTATTTCTTGTTGTTTGTCACTAGCATACACATATGCTAGTGGGGACTTAATGATATCCAGAATATGAAAATCCCTATCAACAAATTGACAACTCCATTGGAGAGAAATTTAATTTGTTTTTCATCTCTTCCTTAGATTATCTTTAGGGATTTATTGTGTGAATTTTCTCTTTGGTTTTCTCTCATTCACATCTCTCTATTTGATATCTATGACACCCACTTGCGATGCCGTCTTTATCTAAATTAATTTTTATTTTTCTTAGGTTTCTCTCTATAGCACTGTTGTTTTCATTGTTTTAGTGTGACAATGCTCTTAATTGGAGGAAACTAGTGTTATATTGTTCTTAATCTAGGGATATAAATATTGTCCCTATGAAGAGGGGTTTTCTTATTTGTTTGCTCACTGATGTGTTCCTTTGCAATGTTCCAACATCGTAGCGTCTTTGTTTCCTATTTCAGACCACTATTTGATGTCTTTAGATTGGAAAATAAATAAATTTAGGGAAATTTTCTATTTTTTAAAGTAGATTTGCTTGTGTTGTGTCAATTGGGTCTATCCCGAGTAGTTGTGAGGAGTGTTATCCTCCCCACCTAGATTCAATTCCCACAAGTGACATGTTGATCTCTTAATGAGTATATCGTTGCGATGATCTTGAGCCTTGTGTTGACATAGCCTTGAGCTTATGCAAAATCTAGTTTACATTGGGGACTATCCTCAGAATGAGGGGAAGTGCTCAATGGGGTTCCTCGGGGTGTGTTTTTAATGGAAAAGAAAAGCAAAAAAAAAG
>SNQJ01S0019641.1:80723-99191 GCA_010110895.2 Picea sitchensis
TGATATCACAAGGTCCCATCTCGATGACCCTTTTCTCCAACACACACACTTGATCCAACCTTGAATGAGGAAGATCCACAATGACTTGATGAACTAAAATGAAGCCCTCAAGTATGAACTTAAGTAGAATTCCTCATCCAATTCTTAGCCTATTCAACCTTCATTAACCTTAGCCTTTTCCATGAGAAATCCCTCTTTTTATAATGTGAGGGAGAGATGGTTGAAGAGATTAGGATGATCCCACCAAATTAGGGAAGCGAGTAATATCCCAACCATACAGATGCCACCTCACCTTATAGAAGATCCCCTTCTAGAACTTTCGTGAAACTTGTCTTTAGTCTTTTGACATCGTCTCACCCTAGATATAGAGAAACATGAGGAGACATTGCATCCCAAATTTAGATCAGAGGCTGATGATCAGGCATTGTCACACCCTGTGTATAGTGCAGCCTACGACAACCTTCCTTAATAGGGTTTTTGAGAAGAGAAAGTTAGCCACTTTCCTCATGAAGAAAGACTCTTTTTTGGAACATGAACACATGTTGTCAATGGATCACCGGGGTGACCAAAATAATGTGTAACAAAATGCCCCCCAAGGTATGAAGCTGGAACTCGTGACAATTGAAATACTTTGTAGAATGTGTGTGTCAGAAACAAAGAGAACACCAATCAGAAAACTGCAAACAGTCAAGCATCAACATAATAATATACCATTGTCCGAGGTAGGCATTACCATCCTCATATTACAAAATGTCAAATGAGTCATGGCCAGTAAATATACACTGTGGATCCATGTCAATGTGATTTGACATAACCACCAGAAATAGACCGTGGATCTATGCTCTAAAATGACTCAAATTCAAACATAGCCACGAGACATACAAAGTGGATCTATGTATCAAAACAAATCATGAATACTCTGTCACAAACTGGATCATAATGGTGTGATCCAGGGTCTTCGCTTCCATCACCCCTAAGTACGAATCCAACCATGTGATTATATATGTTGAAGTCGAACATGGTAGAAACCACTTGATTACCAGTCAATAATGAGAATCGTTAACAAGTGCGAGAGAAATCACCATTGATGTCAATGACTCCCAAGGTACCCTAGTACAATCCAACGAAGGCAAATAAATGAGTTGAATTTGAACACTCGATGGAATATCCCAATTAGGGGTCAATGATGTGAACCCTTTATTGAAAGAGAAGAGACCTGCCATTGAGGCATGCAGGCTCCAAGGTACTACATGATTTCTAAGTCTCGTTCCTAGATAATGAGTTGAAGTCGACAGGAAAAGACTCATCACGGGAGGGCCTTAATGTATCCCCCATCAATGACATGAAATAAGTAACAAATTTGAATTAGATCAGAGTGTGAAGTGATTTGAAACTGACTCAGGGAAGGCCGACATGGTAGAGAATTTATAACTGCAGATGGCCGACTCGATAGAAGGCTTGTTTAGGTTGGATTTCGTTTGAACATATGAATGACACGACAATGGTATTGGCAGCATTGACTCAAGGAGTACCCAACATATGGACATGCTTGTTGAGTCTTAGTTTTGACACTTCTAATGCCCTATATTACCCTCTATATGAGCCTATTATACCTATGCTATGTGTATCTAATTGACTATTTCCTCCATAAATACACTTGATGACCTTGTTCATGTGCATAAGAGGTAACTTATGATTACAGCATGATTTGTTTAGTTTTATTGAGTTAATTCGATTAAATGATTGATTATGTATGATCATAATCACTTTGATTCTTAAGCAGCATGATCTGGTACCCAGTCTATTCCGGTACCAAGGCTCCACCTATTCCGGTACCAACCTGTGCTAATCCGATACTAGACATAATTCAAAATTTTTGAATGTTTCTAGAAGAAAATTGGACTCATGGGTTTTGTCCAGAGAAATGTTTTCATGTGGACACATGTGTCAGAATTCACCCAGATCGCACGTGTGTACCTCCAGCTCAGGGGGAATGATTCATCCAAAATTAGCAAAAAAACTCAAACTGCCAACTTGCGCCTCAATTTCCGTGCATATGGTATCAGATCTAGAAATTATAATAAATGGGTTTTGTTCAAAATATGACAAATTGAGTAAAACGTGGGACGATTTTCAAAATTAGAATTGGATTGGAATATATGGATGGGGGACTAACTCAAATCTGCCCAAATTGTTAAAAAACACAGATTTTTGGGATTTATCCTAAAATTGTAAAAAATGTTTTCTTAGCTTGGGGATTCAGTTTCATCCATTCCTCCATGGATTTTATGTATAAATAAGACCTCATAGGTCTGAGTAGAGGGGAATTATTATGATGTAAGATTGGTTTTTGGAGAATGATACACATTGTGATGTTGAATGAGATGTTGAACACCTGATTCAATCAATCAATTGAAGGAATGCAAATGTCGTTTTGTACAATTCATGGGAATGAGTAAAGTGATTTAGTCTGAAATCTATTTAGAGGTACCTTGTTGGTTTGGCAAGGGCCCACCACCCCAACCAAGGTAAACCTCACTGTACATGTTTGTGTGATTGTGTGAGTGTGCACATTTAACAGTTGTGTTTTGTCAATGATTTTAAATGCATTTTAATTACATCACACAATCACTTGCTTTTGAATCAGTTTGAGTAATTAGACATTGAACATAGTAGATAAGTTCCATTTTCATTTCTGCAGATTGATATTTAGTTAACAAGAGTTGGATAGATGTGTGTGATTGTTAAATATGCAATTGTTATCATTTTGAATTTATGATTTTGTTTCTCTTAGTAGGTACAAGAAAAATAAGACTTCATCTCTCACCTTCATGCTTCATGTAATGAAGTCTTTCAAACATATTGACTGCCTCCTGTATTGAAGAATATTTGATTGGCATTGATAGGGTTATGATTGATATCTTTCTAAGAGTGGATAAAGTGAATTTTTGATTGTTGTTTCAAATGCTACAGGGAACAAGATCTTAAGTTCATCTCTTCATTTCATGAGCCTCTAATGAACAAATTTGTCACCTAAGAAAAAACCTTTCGATTCACTGTTTGCTTGAGAAGTTTTGTTTTCAGTTTTCTCTTCTAAGTTTGGAGTGGTATTGTTGAAGTGTGCCCAGATTTGCTTGCTAGTTGTTGTTAAGAGTAGCATCTACAGATAATTAAGTCAAAGTCCATCTTTCCACTTCATGAGCTTGTAAATGGACAAGGCATTATCTGAGAAAAATCTTTTGAGTACATGATTGTAAGTTTTTCTTTTTAATTTCTGAATTGTGTGTGAAGAGTGTTATCTTTGAAGTGTGAAAACAGAGTATTGGTTTTTAAATGGTTTTCTTGATTGAACTATACTCATCAGACATAGGAACCTATCTGTTATCGACACATATAGTGCATCAACTCTACTTATTATGAATCCTGGTTGACAATTTATGTTTGGTAATATATTATGCAAATAATTGCACCAACATTTTGGCGCCGTTGCTGGGGAGTTGTAAATGGTAATAGGTAGTATTTGAATTAGATTGCTTTAATAGTTTTGGATTGGTTTTATGGATGACCTAAGGGCGGAGAGAAGATGGTAATACATGCGGGAAGAGTCCACGCATCCACTTTGGTGGGGTTGCTCCAAAGTTAGGTTGTCCTGTTCTTTTAATGAAAGTGTGTTTTTCCTTGTTTTTATGCAAATTTAGTTTTATTTATGATGAGCTAACTTGTGCAAACCGATAACCTGGTGACATCAGGATCCCAGTAACACAAGGAGTTCAAGTTTGGTGTGTTTTTCTTTTGCAAATAGTTTTAAAATTTATATCTTTAATGATAAATCATGTTTGGGGTGCTGTAAGAACTCCTCGAGTACTAATCTGTGTTGCGAAACATGTATCATCAAAACTAGAGTAATTCAAGGATGATCAAGATCTTGAAGAATGTTCCTCGAAGAAATTTCTAGCATTCTAGCAGCAGCTGGGATATCCGCCTCTCAGGAAGAGCATATCTTCACAGTAGTCAAGAATCTAGTTGTCTCTCCACAGGAAGATTTGGAAGTCCCGTCAGATTCCTCTCGTCAATTTGTTGAGGAGAATAAAGAATTAGGGATAGAATTCAATGGAGAGAAACCAGTAGAAATTGAGATTGAGGAGTCCTTAGCATGCCTCTCAGCAAATCATGTATGTACTCCAAAGACCAATCATCTTGAAGAGGATAATCTGCATAACATAGTAGAGGAGGACATTCAGTGTGACCTAAACAAAGAAGAGAAACATGAATATAGTGATCCTATTGAAATATGGTTTCAATTAGTTATTAGGTCACACCACTCTTTTATTTATTGCTTGATCTCATCATCAAAGTAGCTGGTCCTTCATACTCCCATATGCATTAAAACTTATCTTTTAAACCCGAGTATGGATATATTTCTAACCCTGTTACACACATGGCTTTACTGGAAGTATTCCTATACTTGAAGCACATTTTCTTTTGTTCAAATAGAGTAGGATAGGTAAATAAATAAATAAATGTTGCACATAAGTACAATGCAACCTATCTTTCATACTTTTCATAAATGGGAATGTCAAAAGCTAATAAAGCAATCAGTTTAAGATCTTTTGTTGCTATAGTGGATTTTTTTTTAAAAGTTATGATGATTTTGTTTGGAATCTTATGAAGGGAATCTCTTCATCCTCCGAATGCACACATGATACTAGAAGGGTTTCAAAAGCGTTGAAGGCATCCTTGTCAACAAAAGATAACACTTAAGGGAGTGCTTCATGACCTATTTCTTCAAAATTCTTCTTTTTCCTTAAGTTGCTAAAAATGATGCATTCATGCGTTATCATTACCTATCTATTTTAAGACCACTATTTCACAAGGATGATCAATTCAATGATATTTTTAATATAATTTGAAACTAAATGCTAATTCCAACCCATTTTTATTCATAGCTAATAATTCAACTTTTGACATTTTCCCTCAATTTTCTGTTTGTAAGCATGAATAAAAATCTAGTTTTAATTAGTTCTATTGGTTTGTTTTTAGTAGATGTTCACAAATCTATGAGAAGCATTTTTTTTAGCATCTCACATTATTTGCATGAGGCCATGAAAAACCTTAGGCATGGGGGAGTGGTTGTTGAAACCTAGTTCATATTCTTTTGCAACTTCCTTCGGCGAGGCCAAATCAACATGTTAAGTGCTGGGATTTGATAGTCATTTCCAGAATTCCGGTACCATTCTATTCCGGTACTGCAAAATTGCGTTCATCTGGTACTGCAAAGAATGTTTTCCTCTGCGTTCATCCGGTACTACAAACAATGTTTGCCTATGCATTCATCCGGTACTGTGGGAGGAGGTCTGCGTTATTCCGGTACTAAACCACAACTCTGTGCTATTCCGGTACTAATGGTCATCTCTGTGCTCATCCAGTACCAAAGGAGAAAGTCTGCGTTCATCCGGTACTCATGTGATCTGATACTGGTAATAAGGTGTCGGTATCTCTAATCATATATTCAAGTTTTGCTGCTCGATTTAAATGCTTCAAGCAATAGGATGTATAAAATCAACATTTTTTTGTTTTACTAAGGAATTAGACTAATTATGCAGTAAACATATGGTTACTCTCAATTATTGCACACTCCCTACCATGAAATTTTGCAAGCCCTCGTATACATCTCCTCGTATTTTATCACTAAATTTCTTTGTGAAGTGGTTGTCGCCATGAATGAGCAAAAACCATCCATCATGTCACTCTGTTCCAATCCTATCTGTTCCGGTACTGCAGAAACCTACTCCATTACTTATCTGGTACTGATGCCAAAGTGATATGATCTTTCTCATGTGCTTAACATTGTTTTCACTTCAGGTAATTAGAGGTATGGGCTAATACCTTCATGTTCTTTCTATTAAGGATCATTTAAGTCTTGTGTTGAATTGTTTTTACTCTCATGTACATCTTCCTCCTACATTTCTACACTCAACCCTAAATGAATCATCCTTGCTATCCTTTAAGAAGATATTTTCACATTTATCTCTATATGATAATGAGTGCACTTGTCTTATTACCTCATCATTTTGAAGAAGTGATTGCTAATTGAAATATCCATTGAAGAGTGGTGACACCATTATGTTGCTAATTGAAATATCCATTGAAAAGTGGTGGAATCATTATGTCTAATACTAACCTAGTTGATTCAAACAAGTTTTTATCCAAGTTTATCTTTACAAGTTTTCTTTGAAGGTATTGGTGAAAACCTCATGTGGTGGACCACACCTGCAAAACCTCAATGAACTTTCAAGAGAACCCTAATAGGATTAACTAGAGGGACCCCTCTTAGTCATTATCCTAGATGTTACACTATACATTGAATAGACGAGATTTAAGTTGAATGTGGATGATGTCACCCTTTGGATAATTGCAAATAATTAATTATGTGCCTATTAACTCTAAAACACTCTCGCACTCACCCTTCCTTATACTCTAAAACTGGCAATGAACAATATACATCATTCTAAATATTTTGAGTAATATAATAAAATGAAGTATCGGGAAGTACAAGTAAACATGATGAGGTAATGAACATGCCTGCTAACAGTGAGGCCATGCTTGTATGGTACTAAGGTAAACTCACTGGCATCAACAAGCCCTGTCAAGTGTTGGGCCATGCCGGGTAAAGGAGTTGAAACATAAGTGACACACTTAAAACTGAACATAAACCCTTGGTTATCATTCTGAAGCAATCATTATAAAATCAACGCTAGGATATGAACTTTATATCTCTCGGACGATGTTCTTAAGAACCTTCAAGCATCCACTTTAGAGTTCTATCTTTTAAAATAAATATGTTTTCATGAGAAGTGGGACCCTCAATATATGTAATTAACCTTACCTAAATAAGAAGAGCTTCATCTCTAAAAACTTGATAAGAAATGTGCCAACCTAACTTTGGGATTTATTCTTTTATGTGTTCCTCTCTCTTCAAATGAGATCTAAAACTATGTTATATCACTTTTACTTTAAAAGGTAATCTATCTAGGGAGGCCTATTAAGTCAAAGTCATTTCGAAACCACACTATCCCATAATCATATTAGAGTCACATCCAGCCCTTTCTCCTAAATTTGATCGAAAACAAATTAGATAAGACCTAACATCAAATCACTAACATATCTAATCTCTTACTCATGAATCCACTTTTCCTCATTATAACTACTTTGCCATGGGTAAGAAATGTGAAGCATAAGATAGGAATTTTATATTGTTTAATAAGAACTTAGGAGCTGAAGAAGGATGAAACTTCATGGAATGCTTGATCGAGTGAAGAGCATCATCAATTGTGAAATTTTGAGATCATTGTTGCATGAGGACAAGCAATAAATTTATCATGGGGAAAATGTTGAGTCTCCATCTTGACACCTCTATTACCCTATAATACCCTCTATCTGAGCTTCCATTATACCCATGCTATGTATCTAATTGATTTTTTCTTCCATAAATACACTTGATGACCCTTTTCATGTCATTAAGAGGTAACTTGTGATTAAAGCATGATTTGTTTAGTTTTATTGAGTTAATTCAATTAACTGGACATTTATGTATGATCCTAATCACTTTGATTCTTAAGCAACATGATCCCACCTGGGCCTATTCAAAATTGGCTCCATTCTATTTGCATTCAGCCTGTGCTATTCTGGTACTAGACATAATTCAAATTTTGGAATGCTCTCAGAAGAAAATCGGGTACATGAGTTTTGTCCATAATGATGTTTTCATGCAGAAACTTGATTCAAAATTCACCCATATTGCACGTGTGGACCTCCATCTTAGTGGGAAGGATTCTGCCAAAATTAGAAAAAAACTCAAACTGCCAACTAGTGCCTCACATTCGTATGGTATCATATATAGAATTTCTAATACATGGGTTTTGTCCAATATGACAAATTAAGTAACACTCAAGACATTTTTCAAAAATTAGAATTGGTTTGGGAGATATGGGTAGGGGACTAACTCAAATCTGCCCAAACCAAAAACATGTATTTTGGGACCATCCCAAAATTGTAAAATAGCCTTAGCTTGGGGATTCGGTTTCATCCATTCCCCCATGGATTTTAGGTATAAATAAGACCTCATAGGTCTGAGTAGAGGGGAAATTATTATGATGTAAGATTTAGTCTTTGAGAATGATACTACTACTAGATGTTTGTCGAGATAAGTTGAACCTGATTCAACTAATCAATTGGAAGGAACGCAAATGTCGCCAGAAATTCATAGGAATGAGTAAAGTGCTTTTGTCTGCAATTTCTTTAGAGGTAACTTGTTGGTTTGAAAAGGGCCCACCACCCCAACCAAGGTAAACCTAATTGTACATGTTTTGTGTGATTATGTGATTATTTAACAGTTGTGTGTTGTCAATGATTTCAAATGCATTTTAATTACAACACATAATCGCTTGATTTTGAATCAATTTGAGTAATTAGACATTGAACATAGTAGATGAGTTCCATTTTCATTTCCTCAAGTAGATTGATATTTAGTTAACAAGAGTTGAATAGATGTGTGGGATTACAGAGGCGCAATTGTTAATGCTTTTAAATTTATGATTTGCCACCTTAGTAGGCGCTACGAATCATAAGACTTCATCTCTCACCTCACACAAGTTTCATGTAATGAAGTCTTTCAATCATATTGATTGCCTCCTATATTGAAGAAGATTTGATTGACATTGATAGGGTTATGATTGAATTCTTTCTAAGAGTGGATAAAGTGGATTGTTGATTGTTGTTTCAAATGCTATAGTGAACAATATCTTAAGTTCATCTCTATCTCTGTTTTATTCTAATGAACAGATTTGTCACCTAAGAAAGAACCTCTTGATTCATTGTTTGCTTGAGAAGTTTGTTATCAGTTTTCTCTTCTAAGTTTTGAGTGGTATTGTTGAAGTGTGCCCAGTTTTGATTGCTAGTTGTTGTTAATAGTAGCAGCTACAGATAATTAAGTCAAAGTCCATCTTTCCACTTCATGAGTTTGTAAATGGACAAAGCATTATCTAAGCAAAAATCTTTTGATTGCATGATTGCAAGTTTTGTTTTTTAATTTCTGAATTGTGTGAAGAAAAGTTATTCTTTGAAGTGTGGAAACAAAGTAATAGTTTCTTTAGATGGTTTTCTTTGATTGAACTATACTCATCGGCTATAGAACCTATCTATTATCTAAAGATATAGTGCATCAACTCTCACCGGGACACGTAATCCTAGCTGATAATTTAAGTGTTTGGTAATATATTTTGCAAATAATTGCACCAACAATGCGGATGGTCAAACAGACAAATGGATTTCCAACCTAGATACAATGATGAAGGGGTGTCATGTTAAAGAGCTAATTATTACTACCACCAACATAAACGCACATTTATTTCCCAATTCCCCCACCATTTCTGGGACGAAAGTACCTCTTTATCTTTATGCAAGATTGAGGAGGATAAAATATGTTTGTTTATGTAAGTTCATCCTCGGATGAGTCCCCAAAGTGTTTAACGAACCCTAAGAAGGAGTGGTTTGGTACCATGTGGGTCTTTTGATGTTTGTTTGATGAGTCCAAAGAAAGAAAAATCGGTGGTTTTCATGTTTATAGAGTATTAAAAACACTTAAAGATAAATCTCCCAATTCCTTTTTCGTAAAATTAATTTAAGGAGACCAAAAGTGATAACCTAACACCACTCATCAAATGTTTTCTTCTAAATACTTTTATGAGTGTGAAAATAAGGAAGGTCGTTCAACAATCTTTTCATTTTTACTTGAAAGTACGAAAGAGCTTAAAGGATACCTATACTTTTGCCATGTTACCATTACGAAGTTTGAAAAATGGACCTATAATCCTAATTTTCACCACACATGCATACATAGCAACAAGCCATCTTACTTACTATTTTTCCAATCTAATAATTGAATAACTCTTCTTAAAAACCAATTTTTGAAGATGTATACCGCACCAAGATCGCCTTGTATGTACTTAATCAAGATCACTACCTCGCATAATGCATGCTAGCTGCAATCCATTATAGCCCGTATAGCCACAAAGTTGCAAAAATAAAAAGTTGCAAGGGAAAATGGGCTTTTGGGTAGTTTCCTCCTAACCAACAATCAGATATAGCCCACCACCCAATCAAATAACTATCTTTTGGCATATAAAAGGTTTTGGGTCCCATTCATGGAGAGAGTCATGAAAGTAGTGAACTGCTCATTTCCAATCCCCTGCCCCAAGACCGGTAGCCACATTGTATTTGGTTTCTAATTCCCATTCTTTCCCTTTTCCCCTCATCCATAAGTCACACCCTGCAGAGAATTGTGAGAGGAAAAGGATATGTGGAAGCAGCTGGAGCTTGGTGAAGAGGAGCTTAGGACCTGCCCAGGAGCCATCTCGCTTTGTGTTGAATCTATGGATATTAATATAAAGAAGAACTTTTGTCGTCCCGTCGTATGATGTGTTTTATCTCTATGTTTGATTTTACTTTTATTATGACATCTAACCCATTAATCCATATATAGAATGCTGTTCTAGTTTCTTTGTTTGTCTTTGGTGAATGTAGGTTAGCCTTTGGGAGGAGATTGGCAATGAAGCCACTCAATGCATTGGGATCGACACCGGACGTAGATTTTAAGGTAAGACTACCGCATCCCTATACTTTGTACTTTATATATATGAATGTGGGTGTTGTCGGGATAGTGGTTAAAAATAGGAGACTTTAGACAGCTAGCTTTGCCTCTCTACTCCTTTAGAACCCTAGTGTAGTCCTAGAGGGGGTTTTCCCCACTATAGCAGAACACACCATACTTGGGAGCCTCTAGGGTTTTAGGGGATTTTGTTTTTTTGGTGTCTTAATTGGTTTAATTATTTGCTTCTTGAGTTACCGTGGTCTTTAAGGGATTCTCGTTTCCTTTCCATGTACCAATACTCCTCGCTTAGATTGCCTGCCTCATATTTTTTTTAGAGAAGTCACAGAGGTATACGCAGCCTACATAAGTATTCACACGCATACATGTATTGCCCCACCTTTAGACAACCTGATCAATGCATACACAGTCGCTGAAGTATCAATTAAGGCTCGTATCGTGAAAAATATTTTCATGAAGAGACAATCATCCTCTTCCCCGAATGAAAGCCATATTTCTCATGGGTTTTCTTGATTTATCCCTGGTCTCCTTTTTGTACAGTCTTTGGCCTAGGTCTGACAACAATTAGCTTTCCCCTTATCAAGATTTATTATGTTTTCATGATTAGGTTTGAGACAAGTTTTGTTGGTTTTTTATGATCAACTTGTTTAGTATTGTTAGTAACTCTCTGCAAGCTACGTGAGACCGTAAGTTGGTTTTGGTCTCGCCTTGTATTCACTTTTCCCTTTTACTTGCTTTTAGGCCACAAAATATATTCATTTTCAAGCTCTTATTTTGAAGCACAAAAAAAGTAAGTTTCTCAGCTCTTGTTTGGTTAAGGGTTGGTGTTTAGTTGTTTTTCAGAAGAGGAGTGATTTCTGTTCTTTGGATCCTAATAATTTAGGACTTTAAGTAGCTCCTCGCAATTCCATTGAAATTCAGTTTAAGTTTTCCTTTAAAATATCTTAGAGAGAAAAGTTAGTTAAAGAGTGTTCAATTTGGTAAATCTTTATTTGTTGAAGAAGAAGTAATTTTGTTTCCAACATTTATTCTTCTTTTTCGTCTCTTAACAAACACCATCAGTTTCATTTCCATCTTGGACTTAAGATAAACCACACTTAAAATTAATGCTGAATTGAAATTAACTGAATTTGTGTTTGTAGGGTCCATTAACTAGATTAGGCTAGAACCTTGACTTAGGTCACCGGAGAGGTTCTCTGGCTGCTAAAACAAACATAGGGAGTCTATTCTAGGGAGTGAAAAATTCCAATGACATGGAAACTATCCGGGACCCCCCTCTCAATGTAGGGATAAACACTCCAGGTCGCTGCAAGTAAGGTAGCGTAGGATAACCCCTCCAAAGCTGCACTAATCGTACTGGAGAACACATATAGATGGTTTATCTTGGATTACATTGATCTCATTTTTCCACGAGTCATGGTCTCAATCAGGCTCTCGAAGCCTTCGTCGCCTTCTGGAACACTTGATTTCATACCCCATAGGTTTCGGTATTGATACCCTACTCATTTTGGTCCACATCTTAACCATTGGACTATACCCACCGGTAGTTGTAATACCCAGTTGGCAACCTAGTTACCTTTGATTTTAGGGACTTTAAGCATAGGTGACTCCGTGGGGGTATACCCAATGCACATAGGCGGTGAAATCGTGCCATAAATTTTGTAGAGTATACCCATAGGGTACTTCCATGTTTGAGTTGCACTTGTAACTGTAAGTTTCTCTAGTGTTGGCTATTGTAACCGCTCTTCCAACCAGTAATAGCGGCTTTCTGTTGCATCTCACTTAACTTTTCTAGTGCGTAATTTTGGTCTCTCAACGCTAGGAAACTCTTAGTGTGTCTTTTGATCTTCTCAAATAGTGGAATATCAAGAGCTCCATAGACCGTGAAGGATTTTGGGCCTATCGCTGGTTAACTTGGAGCCACTACCGCCACTACGAAGGCGAAGACTTGACTCGTGCAAGGGTATTTTGAGGCGACCAAGCCACATGAAGCTATACCCGAGCCATCTTCGAGAGGAGAAATTTCATCGCTAGAGAACAACCATTTCTAACCTTGGAGTGGAAGCTCTTGGTCCGTATAAATATCCAATCACCGGGAATTTGTCGGTGCCACTTCTAATGCATTTCTCCAAGTGGGTAACGTGATCAATGTAATCTTCGATAATCCCGCAAGCAACAAATGAAAGAAAAATGCTGTTAATTTCCATTGGGAGTCCTCACACTTCCTCTACGACTTCCACCACTGGGGCATTCTACCTCCTAACTCACATTCGTAGATCCATTCCACTATGGTTTCGATTGCCTCTACCTCGGGTAGGGGTCCAATTCCATCCATGGCTTAATTTTATCATCAAGACTGTTTACACAGAGTGCGATGGGTCCTTTGTTTTCATATGGGATGCCCAACTTTGAAATGAACTCGGTCCTCTCCTACTCCACCCTATAGACTTTGGGTCTGGGGGAAGGGAGCTTAAACGCTCTTTTGCAAGGATCCATGGGGGGGATTTTATCTCCCTATAATTCTTTCTCTTACGGCGGGGGTCATATACCTCCTTCGTCTCCCTCGCTTGGCGATGCTCCTCAGTAAGCCGTCTGGCTGACCATGAACTACAACCTGTCCAAAGAAGGTAGTCAAGGACCTTCTTCTAGTACCACACCAGTGGGTTCTTTTCCATTTTATTTGTTTGGCACGTTTGGTAACAACGCATGCTTGTCAGCTGCCATCTCGGCCGGGGTCAACCCTGGTTTTGGATCACAAAATCCTGCGCAAGGTACTATTCTTGCATAGGGGGCACACACTTCTCAAGGACCTTGGAATCCATGGCAGGGACCAATTCCCTCGCCAGGGATGTGATCTGGGGGAAACCCCTTCCATGGCCAATGGAACCTCGGGTAAGGCTCAGTACCTATGCCCGTCAGATTGAAAAGGGGAAACCCTTTCCAGAACCTTTGGAACACTATGTTGGGAGAAATCCCTTTTGAGCCCTCAATGTCCTACTATGGGAGTCAACCGATGATGTCTCAACAAGCGCAACATCTGAATGTCAGCCTAGGCCATGGTTTTTAGCATAACCCAGGACAACAACCTAAATTTTCTTGGGAACCTGGTGCCAGTCAAATCCTAGGATCCTATCCTCCTGTACATACTCAACAACCTAAGCTACTGTTTCTGGAAACTTTGCATTTGCCTGACTTGTCAAGATTATTGAATGACCCAATCTGTCACAATCCACATTGGCCTGATATGCTGACCAAGTTTCCCTTGGACATCCCAAAGTTTGAAGGAAAGCCTAACAAATATCTAGGCAATCATGTGACCACATTTCACCTATGGTGCTCGTCCAACTCTTTGAGAGACGACTCCATCCATTTGTGTCTGTTTCAATGCACTCCTATCGGGAGTGCTGCAAAATGGTACATCGAGCTCGACCACTCAAGATACTCTACTTTTGGTGAATTGGAAATGGTTTTCTTAAACCATTTTGAATTACCCGTGAGATACGATGCCAACACAGAAATGTTGGCCAAATTTGAGCATACAAAGGCTGACCATATCTCGGATCACATCCGAGAATGGTGGCACCAAAAGAGTTTGATTAAAGTACCAGTTCCACCAACATTCCTTCTGGAATGGTTCCTTAAGTCTTTGGTACCCCATCTATCCAAGGAAGTAACAACGTTGGGGGTATTTTCAGAGGAAGAAGCAATAATGAGAGCTCAACAACTAGAGCTGATTTACTCTCAGTATGGTTTTCTTTATGAAGTTTTTCCAGATGCGCCACAATCTATTCTTGATAATACCAGACATAAGTTTGGACCACATGCTGAAGACATTGTTGGTTCAACACAAGCAAAGCCCACTGATCCACTGTCAAACTAATTGCAACGATTTTTAATACAACAGACAGTGGCCAACCCAACTCCTAGTTTGATTTCTCCCCCTACTAAGATGTCATATGTACACAACGTGCAATCGATGAACCAAAAGGCCAACCAACAGGATGAAGGGAAGAAAAAACAACGAAAGAAGGGTAAGGGGGATAAGAAATCCACCAATAATGATGGCGGGGGAAACACAGAGAGAAATAAGTTGAAGTATCCATGCAACCTCTATGCATAAGACCACCCGACTCACCTGTGCCCTCGACTCGCGGAGGCCAAAAATTTATTGGTACAAAAACAACATGCAGTGTTGACGAACCCATTTCCTCATGGGAAAAATTTAACTCAAGCCTCTACGAACACGGATGGGGGTAGTCAGGGACCCCCTTTATCATCTATAAATCCCTCAACTTTGAATGTCTATATGTTGAAATGTGAAGCTCACATAGCTAGTAGGGCACATCATTACAAAACGCCAAGTACTACCGAAAAGGGTAAAGAAGCCAAAAAATCATCTGTTCCTCTCCATATCGAGAGAACGATGGGTGAAACAATGACATGCATCCCGAAAGGGGCATTCAATAAGGCTTCACATAATCCAAATGCGAGGGCCACCCAAAACTACTCTATGGTGGAGGATTTGTCACAAACCCCTTGCGCGATGTCTTCTTTGGAGGTACTCCAGAGCTACCCTTTGCAGAGAAAGGTTCTTCTAGCCGCCTTAGGATCCACTGAGACATGTAATCCAAGAACTATCACACGTGATACAACCGAATTGAAAGCTCATCTCCCAAACCACGTCTCTTTTCAAATAGTAGTGGCTCACCCCACGAAATCATCTACCCGAAATATTTTTCATATGGTGGTTGATGAGGGTGCCTCGACATGCGTGATGTCATTGGCGTGTTAGAAGGCTATTGGCCAACCCGTTCTGTCTCCTTCACCTAATCTTCTTATAGATTTCGATGGTCGTTCTTTCAGACCACATGGAATCATTCCTTCTTTCCCCGTGCAGTTAGGAGGGAAGACTGTGTGCGTCGAAGTTGAAGTGGTCGATGTGCCTCTCTACTACAACCTCCTATTAGGAAGGAGTTGGACATATTCCATGCATGCAATGGTTTATAAAGTTTTTTGGGTTTTGTTATTTCCACATGAGGGACGAATCGTAACCATTGATCAATTATCCTTCTCCAGACCTGACCCTTCATCAGGGGCATCCATGATCCCGATGATTGATAACCCACACCCCGATGTCGTAAATGTGGGGGTTGGTTTGTGGCCACCTCTCATGGGTAATTTTGATTACCCACCTCCTTTTGGCGATGTCAAAATAATATTGGTTGTCCTTGACCAGTATATGGTTGAAATCTTTTCAATGTTGTCGTTCCGCATGACTTACCTTAATGATCTGTGGATTCTTCCTTCCCTGTCATCCATGATGGAAGAGACAAGGCACCATGGCATGTCCATTCCCTTGTCCATGATAGAAGTTGCATACTCTATAGTCCAACAAGCTTCAACTGAGCCTGATCCAACTCCCGCACAAGAGTTAGATCCAGTTCCCGATCCTGCCTGGGCTCAAGGTTCCCTTGCCACTACTGATTCCTTAGACTTGGTCTTTCCCTCTGATGAGGTGATTTTAGAGGCATTGACTGGTCTAGACAGACCTTGGGATGATCTCCATCACAGATCATATTTCCTCCCAGAGTTAGGAAGAATAGAGGTAGGAGAATTTGTGTTGACTATGACTGGAGATAGGTCTTGTCCTATCAATCCTTTGGTTATGCACACAGTTTATGCCGAGGGTAATATGGAAACCATCGCTAAATGATACCTATTGATATCTCCATAACCCATGGCATCGTGGAAAATGTCTTCATCAGAGTGTATTGGTCCCCTGAGGAGATTCAAATCTATACATATTTATTTAAAGAATTCCTCGACGTTTTTTCCCGGTCTTACGAGAAAATGCCAAGCATTGATCCAAGAATCGTTGAACATGAAATAATGACTTACCTTGATGCCAATCCGGTCCGACAGAATCTTCGTCTCATTAATCCTCAGAAATCAATAGCTATTAAGGCTGAAGTAGAGAAACTACTCAAAGCTTGTTTCATCTACCCCATCTAATTGACTCAATGGGTGTCAAATCCCGTTCCAGTCAACAAAAAGCAAGGTACGATTCACGTATGTATGTACTTCCATGATTTGAACAAGGCCTGTCCAAAGGATAATTTCCCCACCCCATTTATTGACCAGATTGTCGATGAATGCTTAGTATGTGAGGTCTTTTCTTTCATGGATGGTGTCTCGGGATACAATCGGATACAGATCAAACCCAAGGACCAACATAAAATAGCTTTTATCTGCCCGCGGGGTACATTTTCTTACCAGAAGATGCCTTTTGGCCTGAAGAATGCTGGAGCTACTTTTCAGCGGGCCATGTCTTTTTCTTTCCATGATATCAAACACCTATTCGAGGCTTATCTCGATGATTTAGCGTCACAATCTCATAAGAGAGCTGATCATCCCACACACCTCCGACTTATCTTTGAGCGATGTCGCTACTATCAGATTCACTTGAATCCAAACAAATGCAGTTTTTGCATGACGTCGGGTCGTCTACTAGGTTTTACAGTTTTGACAACAAGGATCATGGTCGATCCTCTAAAGGTTGAGGCAATAGTTCAGTTTCCTCCCTCATGCATAGTCCCTCAACTTCAGAGTTTACAGGGAAAAGTGAAATTTTTACGACGTTTCATCGCAAACTATGTCGAGATCACAAAAGGGTTCAAGCATTTAATAAAGAAGGATGTTCCTTTCCATTGGGACGAATCTGCTCAACACTCTTCCGAAGCATTGAAACGCACCCTCACGTCTGCCCCCCTGCTCTCGCCACCCAATTATATTAAAGATTTATTATTGTATTTGTCCGCTGCAAAGTTGACCATCAACATGGTCTTGGTTCAAGAGGATGATTTTCTTGAAGAGCACGTGATTTACTACCTAAGCCGAGGCCTGGTTGGACTAGAACTCAACTACTCTCATGTTGAGAAAATTGCGTTGGTAGCAGTTCATGCTGTCCAATGGTTCTGTCACTATATCCTGTTTCGTAAGACCACCGTCATTTCCATTGTGAATCCATTCTAATATGTGTGGACACGACACATAATCGGTGGAAATATCAGTAGATGTATAGTTATCTTTTAGGAATTCGACTTGGATTTTGTTTCGGCGAAATACAAAAAGTCGTTGGTCTTTGCGGAACTCATCTCGGAACTTTCGGTCGAGTCAGGTGATGTTATACCCGAAGAGTCGCCTATTAAAGGAGATATGTTTTTGATTGCATCTTCGGATCCTTGGTATGGAGATACACTAGTCTATCTCCATACTTTGAAGTGCCCTGCCTCTGCTTCTCGTGATGAGCATCGACATATACGCCATCAAGAAAAAGACTATCTTATTCTCGAAGACACTTTGTATCGTCGAGGTATAGATTGCATCCTTCGTCGATGTCTCACCCATGAAGAAGAGAAACTCGTGCTTAATGAATGCCACATTGGAGCATGTGGTGGTCATTTGTTTGGGTTGGAAATAGCCCAAAATATTCTACACACCGGTTACTATTGGCTGACGTTAATCAAATATTGCGTTGAATCGGTCAAGAAGTGCAACCCGTGTCATATCTTCTCACGGAAGATGAGGGCACATCCTGCTCCCATGTTTCCCATCATCATAGTTGGCCCCTTCACCAGGTGGGGGATCGATTATACTACATGACACCCCACTTCAGCTAGGGGGCACCGCTATATCATCTTAGCAGTAGACTACTTTACCAAGTGGTTCGAAGCTATGCCGACGTTCAAGGATGATGGAGAGACAACATATCTCTTCTTGTTTAATCAGATAATAGCAAGGTT
>SNQJ01S0019642.1:28396-55216 GCA_010110895.2 Picea sitchensis
CCACTTGACAACTGTGACGTAAATCCAATGTAGTATCTTGCTTCCAACCTGATGGTTGTGACATAAATAAAGACGATGTGATGAGACTAGTATTATGCTTCCGACTTGACAATTGTGACGTAAATCCAGTCTAGTATCTTGCTTCCAACTTAAGTGTTGTGACGTAAAGCAAGACGTTAAGATGAGACTAGTATTGTGCTTCTATCTTGAGAAGCTATGATGTAAAGCCAATCTAGTATCTTGCTTCCAACTTGATTGTTTCTTGTCTAGTATCCATGACCTCATGGCAAAGTAGGAAGCAATCAATTATTTTTCTCAGCACGATAGAAGACGAATACATTGTTGCATGTTCTGCCAGCTGTGAATCCATATGGCTTCAGAATTTGTTGACAGGTCTATTCGATTTGGAGATGGAAGCAATTGTGATTCTATGTGATAATCAGATTTGTATAAAAATAACAGAGAACCTTGTGTTCCATGACAAGTCAAAATGCATAGAAATACGATATCATTACATATGTGATATGGTGCAGAGAGGCACCATAAAGGTCTAATATATTAGCATGGATGAACAGGTTTCAGATGTGTTGACCAAGCCTCTGTCTCATGAAAATTTTGAGCACTTTCGAGATAATCTTGGTATAGTCTAAACGAACCTCCTCAAAAGGGGGAGTAGTGTTGATGCCAGCCTTGTGCTGAATATTTCCAACTTCGTGATGATGTTGTGATTCCAGTCGTGCACTGAATATTTCCAATTTTGTTTTGATGTTGTTGTGATGACAACCGCGTGTTGAAGATTTCCATCCTCGTGTTGATGTTGTTCAGATGCCAGCTTCATGCTGAATATTTCTAGCTTCGTGTTTATGTTGTTGAGATGTCAGCTTCGTGCTGGATATTTCCAGCCTAGTGTTGATGTTCATGATGCTCCAGCCTTCTTTTTGTGACATTGTTGTTGTTGATGATGTATCAACCTTGTGTTTTTTTTTATGGTGATGATGTATTAGTGTTATACTAATCCATGTTGATGCAGATGATGATGATGCCATTCTAGCTCCCTGTTGGGATGATCATATTTATGATGAGAAAAACTTCTAATGATTTATAGATATGCCAGTCAGTGTTCTAGATGTTGTTCATGTTGATGCCCTCTCTCTCTCCTGATGATGTTGTAGAATACCCTTCTTGTTAAGGGGGAGTGTTGAAATATTGTAATTGCAAAGGGTATTCTATTTATTATTGATTTATTATTCATTAGATAAATACCCTTTTGTGGATTGATCATGTTGGTCATTGTAATTGACCAAATCCCTTTTTGTGGATTGGTCAAACCCTAAATATAATATGCAAATTGAGAAGTCGACCCCCAATATAATTAAAGTGGTTTTAACCACTAAGAAGAGAATTCAACCCTTCCCAATGAAGAGACACCTTTCCAGCACCTTCCAGTTTATATAAATAAAGGAAGCCAATGCCTCATTATCTCATTCACTCATCTAATTCCCAAGATTGGTAGTTGTAGTTGGGAGAAGAAGGAAGAGAGAGGCACATTGCTCATTGTCTTGGCATTGTATTGGCTATCTATATTAAGTAATTTTTGGTGGGTTTTCTCCCCCATGAGGTTTTCCTAGGATAATTATTGTGTATCTTGTGATTGTGTTTCTCTTAGTGATCATACCTATGCTATGGTTATATATTAAATTGAAAATAAACCTAATAATAGCTTAAACCTTAACATAGCAAAGGGAAGTGACGAGAATAACTAGGCACAAGAGAAACCATTTCCATTATTTTGTAGTTCCTTTCCCATTATGCTTGATGAGTCATGCATATTTAATGCCCCTACAAGTGGATCCCTTTTATCGTTATTTCTCATCACACTTGGAGTACCTTCACTTGGAAATCAAAAAATTCTCTCATGCTCCAGTTCATTGGGGTGGTCAATATTCCAGCTATTGATAGGATAGGGAAGCTCGTCCATGATCTCTAGTGAATTTTCATGCCCCCAAGTGTAAATACAACATTCCTTGGTTTTCATGTGTCATTTAAACTACTATCACTCCATACAGGGGTTAGTCTTATTTCACTACAAGACTTATACATTCCAGGATGATGGAGTTATCGGGTTCATGAGTGGAATGAAAATCCTAATCAACATTAACCCGATACACTCCAACATTTTCCAATTTATTAGCCACCTTTTTTTCTTCACAGTGCACATGAGATGGGATAAGGACTAGAGTGGATGTTAGAATATATTTCAAAAATTCCAAGTTTCCCAATAGTCTCCAGCCGAGGGATATTTTTTTCGTCTCTCTTCTATTTAAAAGGAAAGTAAGCATGGTTGAAATGATCTGTGAATCCCATTTGAAAATGAGTTTAAGATATCCCATAGATGTGGTTGTTTGTATTCCTCTAATTAGTGCCTAGATTTCTGTTTTGTTTTTCATGTCATGACCAATGATTCTAGAAATGATATGGTGAATGAGTCCCTATTCATCCCTAAATACAAATCCAAAACCAGTAGGGCCTGGCTTTCCTTTAGAGGCCCCATTTAAATTGAGATTAAGGAAACCCTCAGTCGGTCTTTCCCAATGTGATGGAATGATGGAAGAGGACAATTGTTGAGAAAGTTGATTGGTGTCTTGATCAAAAATTAAATTCCATTGTTGGAGTATGGAATTTTCCTGGGCCTCAAGTTGTATTTATTCCTTTGACCATATGGAACTTATGATGGTTTCTATAATATTTTCCTGGATGTTGTGCCGAATTTTTTCTCATGGAAATTGTGATAATTGGAATACACGGTGATTACGCTCCTTCCAAAGATGCTAGAGGATGAAGCTAGGAAACAATTACCAGAAATGGTTTAGAATTAGACTTTTGAAACCTGAGGATCTTCGTTTCATGAGTGTGGTGACAATATTGTGTCTTTTTTGGTTCGCAGTTTGCATGACCTAAGATGCTTGGTCCCAGATGTGGCAGCTATAAGAGAAAATGTTAAGAATATGCTCCAAGGATTCTTCTTGTTGCATTCATATGATGCAAACATAGGGTTTGATGAATCCTCTTTTCTACAGGTTGTCCCAAGTGAGGATATGCTTATGGAAAACAAGACAGAGAAAGGTTCTAATTGTCGATCATAAGTTGTCCTTCCATATGTTACTCCATAGGTTTTCCCTAGGCATCAAATGGAAGGATAATTTCAGACAATAGGTCTCCTTTACCGTGAAGGTTCCCTTTGTAGAATGGCCCCATCATAAGATGTCTGGCCCTTACTTGATGCAAATTTTCCTTCTCGCTGCCTTAGTTATCCAAGAATTTAAATCAATGTTGGTTATCATATTAAGTTTAGTGGAGTTGGTTTTCCAAATACTCTATCCTGTTATGGCATTGTTATCATGTCAATAGTCAACTACGGTCTTCAAACTAGCCTGAATAATGTTGTCTTATATCACCATTAATTTCTCATGTTGATTTAAGGGTGTCATTTTTTGCCAAGAGTCTTCCCATAATCTATCCCCTCACCACTTCCTTATTTCCCAAAAGGCATGATCATGGATGATGGAATGATTCTGCCATGCTACACTCCATATTAAGGATCCCTCTAAGTGGCCATTCAATCTAAACATTTGTTCTTCTGCCACCTCAGGTGAGTACTTATTCTGCCAACCTTGGCCCATATATCCATAGGAATTCTTAGCCATCTCCACCAGATTTTGGCACCCAGGATGTGATTAAGTGGAAAGGGGTCTCTCAAGCCAATTCCACCTGCTATTTTAGGTTTGTAAAGAGTATCCCAACTAAACAGAGCCTGTTTTCTCCCTTCTTTGAATCCATTCCATAAAAATATTCATTGAATGTTTCCAATAGTTTTGAGAACAGAGTTGGGGGAAACAAGTGATGAAAAAAAATAGATGGGAATGGATTGTATGACATATTTGAGAAGCACAAGACAACCGACAAGGTTCAGGGTGTGGAAGGTCCAAGAGCTTAACCTTTTTCCTATGGTATCAAGGAGACTTTCCCGGAAGATTTTCTTAAGGGAATTATCAATAAGTGGGATACCAAAGTATTTGGACAGAAGGGAACTCCTACAGAAACCAAGAATGAAGGAGATATGGGATTGGATGGCCTGGGGGCTATTGAAAAAGAAGATTTGGGTATTTTAATGGTTGGTGGAGGTGTTGGAGGCTTCACTAAAATCATTAAGGATGAAAAGAATTCATTGTGATTCCTAGAAAATACGGGTTCCCATCATCATTGTGTCATCCAAAAATTGGTTGTGAGAGATGGTTGGATTTAAACCATGCAGAGGGACACCCTGGAGCGTTCCTTCTGCAACGATTTATTTTATGTATCAACTAGATCCTTCTGCCACAATGAAAAATTGAAAAGGAGATAGGGGGTCTCCTTGCTAGATTCCTCTAGAGGGAGTAAAGGGCTTAGAGGGGACACCATTCACTAATATTTTTTGGAAAAAAAACTTAGCTACATATTGATATGATAAATTAATTGGAGGTTAATACGATATCTTTTCTATGCATCTAACAACAATTATTATTCTTCATTTTAATGTATGTTTTAGTTATTTTAAGTCTTAGTTTTATTATATTGTGAAGAATTTGTCCACTAAGATCAACTTTGGTTTATTGGGTTTATAAATTAAAATATAATAAGAGAGAGGGATTTCTAGGCGTTCATACATAGCTGATTTATTTGTATCAATATGGTGGTGTGTTCTTCATTTTAATGTATGTTTGATTATTTTAGAATGAATTTTGTGCTATTTGTGAAGAATTTGTCCACTAAGATCAACTTTGGTTTATTGGGTTTATAAATTAAAATTAATCAGTTTGATTTATCAAACCTTTTTTTATGATCAAATAATTTGGAAATTGTATTTTTATGATCTCTTTGATTCTTACGGGTTTACAAATTATGGACATTGGTGTTATGAAATATTATGAAAATTGTATCTAATGTCTATGTGTGTCATTCCATTAAAAAGTAATGTTCACCCTCTATTTTGTTCATCTCATCGATTTTATAGAGTCTTTGGTGCCACGATGTTTTACATATAGTCCACCAACTTTTTTACTTTGAAGCTAATGAGAGTTAGCTCTTATCTTTGCAATATATGTTTTCATCTTTGATTTAGCAACAATAAAGAGAGATTTTTGACCTTATAGCTTGGGATTAATGAGTTCCTTGTAATATATCAACATTCTCTTATTCGGTGTCCATCACTCCATATTTAACTTTAAAATTAATGATAGATCTTTAATAGTATTGATATCTTGAAGGGTGACCTCTACTATCCCCTAATGATTTAACCAAGAAACAACATCACTAGCAATGTTTTATTTAAGTGAAATTTCACTTAATTTGGCTAAATCTTAATTCTTTGAAGAAATTTAGGCTAAATTTTTTCATATTTTCTATTAAAATAAAAACATTGTAACCTAATTTATGATTATAGTTATTCCTTTATATTTTTAGCCTAAATATAAACATTTTCCATGAACATATAATAGTTTTTCTTGATATTTTCACCAATCAATGATTATGTATCACACATTTTTGGGAATATTCTCTACATATGGTTGATTGGTTAATAGAAACTACTCTTGGTGAAACCATGAATTTTCAATTGAATTTATGTAAATTTATGTAGGAAAATAAATGTTTCTAATAATTTACTTATATTATTTATTTCACTTCTTTCAACATGTAGTTGGCATATCATGTTGTATATTAGTGTGTATAATGTTTTTATGTATTTCTAAATATATTATCTTTCCATTGTAAAGCTTATTATTTTTTGTTAGTTCCCTATAATTGATATGCAAGTTTTTCTCTGAATATTCTACTATGAGATATTTTTGTTAATTATTACCAGTAGACATGTGACACTAATGAAATAGTATTGTTGTCAAATTTTAAAGGTAGTAACAAAGAAATAAACTGATTATGGTGGCCTAATATAAATGATAAACAAAATTACAAATATGGTTTGATAAGTTATGACTTAAATATGGTTTGAAAATAAAAACATTGATCACTAGTCCACTCTCTTTTGAGCTTTTAGTGTTTTTTACTAATGTTTCAAGAAATAATAGAATACTCTCATTCTTCATATTAATAAGTTTATTCTTATACATTAAATACCCTATGAATATAGCCTTGTTCTCATCATGGTTCTCAATGGGGGGAAGCCTAATTTCTAAAAGGAGGATTGGATAAAGTGGTTTTCCTTTAATTTTAAGGTTATTTAGTATTTTTTTTTTGGATTTTTGGATTTTCCTTCAAGTTTCTATAGAAATACTACAACCCCAAATATTCTATCCATAAATAATCATTTGGTTAACGAGAGTGTAAAAGAGGACCTTCTTTTTCCAAAACTAGAATTGTGTAATTTGATTTATAGTTGTTTTCAAGACCATAATAATATTTCAATAATTCATTGATTGTTTTTGAAAAATATATAGTTCCATGTTTAGCTTTGTGATGAAAATTAATTCCAAAATCCTACATTATAAAAATTTACCTCTTCCAAGTTTTGAAATCCTCTGATTTCAAGGATGGTACCCAAGAACCCTAGAATCTTCACAAAACAAGGCCAGTCAACAATGGGGCTCAAAGCCATTAATAATATATTTTTTATGGGCCCAACATGTCACTTGTGTGAATTGGCTTTGGGTGGGAGGATAAAAATAATTCCTCCCAACCATAAAATAACCCTAATTGACAAACAACATAGTTATTTTGAATTTAGAATTTATTATCAAGGTCAAGGGGGCTCCTTGCTAGAGGATAATATCATTTCATAAAGGAGGGATGATAATAATTAATCTGTGTTAGATAAGTTCCTATACAAATATTTATCTAAAGATTTTCTATTTTTCAATATAAATATGTCAGAAAATAGGTGACAAAGGGAAACCTTGTTAAACCCTTATGTTACAATTCATTTTCTCTTACCAACGATCATTATTTCTAAATTTTGTAATGAATCTCCCGTATAGTCTTATTATTGTATTCCTAAATTCAAAAGGAGCCCCAATATCTTCTAGTCTCTTCCAAGGTTTGTTTTGGAACTATTAAAGATTTTTTACAAAAGTAAACAAAACAAATATAAGAGATTATTCATGTTATTTCAACAATATCCAACAATAATTCTAAGGTAATTAGGTGGTCCAAAGTTGAATGATAGATTCATAAACCAACTTTTCCCTTATCTCTCATATCATGAATTTCAAGCCACAAGCTAATCCTTCTCTCTAATTTAATCCTTACAATTTAGTCATAAGAGGGCTTATCATAAGACTCCTATAAGTTGAAGGGTTGGTTTTGGTAGTACTTTTAAAGATATGAACAATGAGAATTTATGTCCAAATATTAGGGAATCCCTCCTTCATATCAAAATGATAATGGTTGTGACTAAGAGTAAGAATAGAACCTCCAATTTTTAGAATTTTGGAGTGATAATTTTCAATGTCTTTATTTTTTCTGTTTGCAAGGCTCTTAACTCCACTCTCAATATCCTTTATAATGAAAATTACTTGCATTGTAAGAAGGGTTTAATTTTTAATCGAAACATTAGAAGATTTATATAACTTTTTAAGATACAAGTTATGGTCGCTTATAGAAATCTTATAATTATGTTTAGCCTTACAGTTAAGATGTTTATTCAAAACTTTTTTAATTCAATTTTTACATTTAGAAAATCTTCATTTACATTTAGTTGTATAATTGTTTGAATATCCAAACTTAGAGGAAAAAGTAGTAAAGGAAATTCTAGGAGATTTTAGGTATATTGTATATGGGACTTGCATGAATTTATTTTTCATTTATTTGAATCTCAAACAGAGAGGAAAAAGTATTGACATGTTTCCCTTGCTTTTGATCTATATGGATTTTGTATAGGATTCAATAAGGACTTGCATGTTAATTTGGGAAAACATTTTTATATGTATTTGGATTTAAATGTTGATTTTTTAAAGTAGATTCCCCTCACCCTCCATGTATTAAACGTTCTAAGTGAAGATGCAAGTATGATTGGATCATGTTGTCCAATGATGTAAATGGTTTGATTGATTTGATGTCAAGTGATTGATTACGTGTTAAAGGATGATTGATTGATGGAGTGACTAGACAGTATGCATATTCCTTGATAGAAATGATAGATGTCAAAGTGGAAACTAATTGATAAAGATGGATCATTGATATGATGCATAGATGAAGAATGGATCAATGAGTTTTCATTGATACATGATGATACATAGCTTGTTTGATGAAAAGATGAGTCATTATTGTCTTATCATGATTGATAGGTGCACAAATGGATGCACTCCAAAGGAAGTGGTCTATGGTGAAAGCCCTAGAATGCTCTTGATTGAGTTATCTTAGAAGAATGATTGAAGGGCCCATGTGCTTGTATGTGGAATAATGAAATGAGAATTCAATGAAGTTGTTGGTGAAACTATCCTAGCTATATATTGCTTGTCATGTCATTTCCAATGACATGAATATATAACTCCTCACAGTTGAGAGTTATGGCCTTATGAATTTGGAGGACCCCCATATGAAGGTTTGAATCCCCCAAGGTCAAAGAGTCAAAGTGACCTAAAAGAAATCATTATTTAATGATAAAGTGACAAAATCAAGAAGAGATATTTAAATGATAAAGTATTGGATAACTTTTCTATTTATGGAAAGTGGTTAACCAGAAAAATAAGGAAAATAGGTTAAAGTGACCTAGAAATGGGTTAAAAATGGGTTAAGTGACCTAGAGATGAAAGTATAAATAAAGAATCTAGGATCTCTTGTGGAATGCACAACATTGGAGAGAATCCTTTGTGGTGGATCAATGGAGAACTTATTGTGAGATTATCTTGTGGAGTTTTGATGGAGAGCTTCTTGTGAAAACTTCTTGTGAGAGCATATTTGGTGTGGATCTTTTGAGCATGATTGAAGATTTATTTTGAGGAAGAGAGTGATTGTAGGATATCATGGATGCATCAAATTTTTTGGCAATGTTGGAGATCTTGACTGAAAAATTCTTGGAGCTTCAAAAAACCCTATTTTATGAGTTGTACGCGGGTTGTAGTGAGCCAGTCAGCATGCACACGAGTGTTGTAATGGGTTAGGGCGTGTACACACATGGGATGTATGAGGAAACGACGTGTACATTGGATGGAATGATGAATACTTGTGTTTGAGCCCAGATTATAAGCTCTTGGATGATTAGGAAGGTTCCAAATCTGCTCTCTATGGGTTCACATATATCATTGAGACACTGGTATGGTTACATTATTGTCTTGATGGATACTATTGTGTGTTTGATGTGTTGTGAATTCTTAGGGAATTCCTAATATGGCCTCTATGATATGATTCAGTTTGGATGGTTTGGTTGAATGGGGTGGTATTCTCTTTGGATTGATGGTGACATGGACTGTTATGGGTATACTAGTTGTTTATATGTTTTGAGATAGAATTCATATTTATTTATTGTGGAGAATGAGGAAGCCTGTGGAAGACTTGGTGACGGTAACTTGGCCCATAGCTAGTAAATTGATTTTATAGTCAGAGATAGAAGAGAATGATATAGTAGTTGCATGGGGCCGAGTTGGAGCAGAGGAACAAACCCTAACAACTCAGAAGGTTTAAGCAGGTTGTTATATACACTTTCCACATGCATACGCGGGCTGTGAAGGCTAAATGGCACACACACACACCTGAGTTGCACTAATAAGTTATTATTACATTGCTGATTGATATATTTGAGGTTGTGCATATCTCTGTTGTTGAGGGTGTAAGCTAGGTCTTGCATTATGGAGATGGTTCTCTTGTAGGATTGTACTCTATTCAGTTGTTGTTGAAAAACACGGATTGTTGTCCATAATAAAAGAAAAATTGTAAGTACATCTTTAGTTCTTTTGTTCCTTGTGGTGATGACTTATTTGATGATACTTATATTGTTGATATATATTTGTGTATTAATGTACACGTAACTATTTAAATGACAATGAGTAATGAGAGAAAAATTTTGAATGCCCAACTAATGAGTTTTGTGTGAAGAGGAAGTTTTGGGAGGGCTGTAGCTCATTTCACCCCCTCTAAGTGTGGTAGGTGTGTCCAACAATTGGTATGATTCACTACAAGTCTTAAAAAGCTTGAAGACACAAAAATGGATGAAGAAATACCAATCCTTGGTAGGAAAAGTATTCTACTTGGAGAATAGAGATGAGAGTGTATTTGAAGAGACAATGGGAGCATCTATTTGGAGAGCAACCATAGGTGGATCAGTTTCATTGAAGAACAAGTCAAAGTTTGCGGCTTCAAGGGAAGGGAAGAAGAATGATGCATTGGCTCTCAGACATTCTTAGTGGACTCTCAAGCCTATAAAAGAGAACATGGGACAATGCACACTTCCTAGGATCTATGGCTAAACCTAGAAGAGACATGTCAAAGAAACAAAGGAAGGAGAAGAGGTACAGAGGTCCTCCATAAAGATCATTAAAAGAATTAAAGAATCTCAAAACTACTTGTTTTATTATTTCTAAATGTGATCTTGAAAACATTTCAGTGAGATAAAAGAATCAAGTGATGATAGCATAGAGGAATATCTTGAAGACAATTCAAATATAGAGGCAATAATTATGTGTTGATTTTGGCAAAAAAAGGAAGATCATGAAGATATTTCAAATGAAGTTGGTTAAAGAACCTCAAAACCACTTAATGATGATGATGAATTATTTTCTAAGTGAAGGAGAAGATCTTAAAAGGAAACAATTTGCTAGATTTTGACATGAATTACCCATGAAAGAATGAGAAAATATTGCAAAACTCAAAGAGAGTGAAGAGAGGTTATATAGATTTAGAGTGGTATCCATTATTATATAGACTATAACTATATTTCAAATAACACTAAAAAGTTTCTTAGGAGGGGTCAAGGCACATATTTGAGTTAAAAGAAATGATCAAGGAACAAAGAGAAGAGAGCAATGAGACTCAATTAGAGAAAAGGAAGAAAGAAGGAGATCTCTACAAGGATAAAGAATGGAAAGAAGATATGAATGTAGATGATAGATATGAAAAAGTTTTGAAACCATTGTCCATCTCAAGACCAAATTGAAGAATCAAAATAATAGAGAGGAACATGAAAAGAATAAATAAATGAAAAGGAAGATTCAAGATGTGTAGATTTGAGAATAGAGGAAATTGTTGACCTTAGAAAGAAGGTGGAAGAGTCAAACAAAATTCTTGAATAGATCGCGAATCTTGGATGAGATCTTTGGAAAGTCAAAGATTATCATGTGATAAATCAGGTCTTGGATGCAAAAGGAGAATATACACATGTTGGAAACAAACACCTTAAAAGAAACATGAGGTAAATCCATTAAAGAAGGAAGACAGTGTTGCAAAATAACCATCTACAGAAGGCAAAGACAATTTCAAAATAACAAAAGCAAGGAAGACATCAAGAATCTATTCTTTGGACACCAAAGAAAAGGTATGAAAGTATTTTTCATAGACATTGTTATTCATGTAATGGACATGGTCACAATGCACAAATTGTAGATCTTATGAAAGGAAATATAATGGAAGATTTTATAAAACCATGAGGTGTTGGAGATGTGATCAAGTGGGACACATTGTTCCTCATTGTCACACCATGACATGCTACAACTAGGTTTGGCTACAAATACTAGAGGTGTTTAGACAAAAGAGAGTCCATGATGGGAACTTCAAATAGCATGGCTAGAAGAGAATTGAAGTGAGAAGGGGAGACATCTTTGAAAGATGGATACTTAGAGCTCAAGTTACGAAGAGAAGGGTCATCTACAGAAGTGGGTGAAGAAGACATAGTAGCTAGAACAGGATGAAAGACTGAAGGTAAGCTCAAAAGTGTCATCTGAAGCATGTGAGGCATTACGTGGAAGTATGATCTGTTTATCACAGCGAGGAGTTGACCTTGTCTAGGTCATGTCTGAATGACTTGTGTAGTAGGCCATGTATATGTTGTAAAGGCTTAGGAAAAAGGCAATGCATGGTTGCGACTTGATGTGACTGTTGCTAACTCTTGTTGTAGGTTAAACATTGTTTATTGTAGATTGACAAATGTTTGTTGCGGGTTTCCTTAGTTTATGTTTAGATCATGAAAGGTGACAATGTAAAATAAATCTTGGGTTGCATGGCACTAACCCATGAGAGTGGTTTGATGTTGATACATTTAGATTACATAGCTGGTATATTTGAATTTCATTGATATATCTTATGATATATTATTAAAGGAAGCATATAGTGGATATCATGGTGCATGCATTTTTACTGCATGGTGGGGCTACATATTGAGACATGCTTAGTTGGTGAAGTTGATGAGATGATCATGTTGTACATTATTGATGATCTACATAGTTGATGCATGATTGGTACACTAATAGAGGAACCTACTAGCAATTTGATTGGAACATGTTTTATGAAGGATTTGGCATGAATGTATGGGATTCATCATTTTGTGGTATTGGTGCATGGTGGTGTACATGTTTTGGTACACTCATACATGGCATATTCTTGATGATACTATACCATTGGTACTACTTGATTATTACAACAATTGGTATTTGTTTGATACATGGATTTATATAATTACTTGGTTCATGGCGAACTATGCTCATAATTGATATGACACATGGATTTAGCATATTGGTAGATGAACATGGTTGATGTACATGGGTGTTGTGCATGGTGGGCTGCCAGTGATTTATGATTTGCTTGGTTGATATTTTTCTTAGGATTCTTTATTTCAATGACATATCTTTTGCTTCATGATACTTGGTATAGCATGGAAGCTTAATGCATGAACGAGGTCAGGATCATTATATGGTAGCATAATGTTCATATCCACCTGAAGGAGAGATAGGGAACTTATACCCATATAGAGGTATGTTGTTCTTCTACATATTCTAGGAGGAGATATTTATGAGATGCCTAGAAAGAGCCCTATATTTGAAGAGAACAAAGGCATAATTCGAGGGGGAGAGATGAATTACGTAGGGAGTATGTTCAATGTATTTTTAGCATTATTACATCAGTGATATCCCTTGTTCAAAGGAGAGATTAGTCAGAGGAATATCAAAGGCACTCAGATGGGGGGATCAACCCCAAGGAAAGTTCAAGCGGGGGGGCGACTGAGAGGAGAATGCCCTTTGCCATTGATGTCAAAGGGGAGATATTTATCCGCAATGATGGGATTGATGATTATTGATAGGAGATACAAAGTCACATTTTGGGAGACAGTCACACATTGAATATTGACAGAAAATACCTCTACATATTTGACATCAAAAATTGGTAATTGGTGTTGAAAGCATCTCAATGTTGGTTTTGTAATGATACCAAAGGGAATTGTTGGATCATATTGTCATTGATATAAATGGTTTTGATTGATTGATGTCAAGTGATTGATTGATGTAAAGAAATTGATTGATTGTTGAGTTATGAACAATGTATATGCATAGTCCTTGATGAAAATGATAGATTTCAAAGTGGAAACGGTTGTTAAAGATGTATACATTGATATGATTCATAGATGAAGATGAATGACCGGTTGTCATTGATACATGATGATGCATAATTTGTTTATGAAAAGATGATATTATTGTCTTATCATGATTGTTGAGACAACAAATGGACTAACTCAAAGAGTAATGGTCTCATATGAAAGCCCATTGGAAGACACTGCGGATTGAGGTATACTATCCTGAAAGGAGGAAGCGATTAAAGGGAGCCATGCTTGTATATTGCAATAATGAGATGAAGATCAATGAAGTTGTTGGTGAAAACTATCCTAGATGGATACTTGTCATACCACCATTTGAGGTGGTATGTGGAATGTCACATAACTCCTCCGCAGTTTGAGAGTTATGGCCTTAAGAAGAGTCCGAGGAACCATATGAAGGCTTGAAGCCCTGATCAATGAGAAGCCAAAGTGACCTAAAAGAAAAAATCATTATTTATTGATAAAGAAGTGAAAAAAATCAAGAATATATTTAAATGACAAAATATTGGAGAACTTTCTATTCAAACAGAGAGTGGTTAACCCTAAAATAAGGGAAAAAAGGTTAAACCTAGAAATGGGTTAAGTAACCTAGAAGATAAAAGAATAAATAAGAAGCTAGGATCTCTTATGAAAAGTACATTTGGAGAGGATCCTTTGTGAATTGGATCAATAGAGAGCTTCTTGTGGGATTATCTTGTGGAGTATTGATGATGGAAGGCTTCTTGTGAGAGCATGTTGGTGTGGATCTCTTGACATGATTGAAGATCTAGGAAGAAGCGAGAGGAGGGATCTCATGGACACATCAAAGTTTGAGAAATGTCTGAGATCTTGGCGACAAAAGTCTGAAGACTTGAGAATAATTTCTACTTCTCCACTTATTTCCCTTGCTGTACTTGCTATCACAATTAAAACATAAATCTTTTTTATTTTCTTTTCCTCCAATTATTTGACTTATCAACCTTGTAGGTTGAGGTGTTTAAAAGAAGGAACATTATTATCTCGATAGATGTTAAGAGTGGCCCTTCTAGTATCCATAGACATAATTTTACTTTCAACATTTCTTGCCACCCTAAATGTATTCTATAATGATTTGGGTTCCTAAAGATGAACCTCATGTTGAATGTTTGTCACTTAAAGTTTCTATGATTACATCAATCAAGTGATCATGGAATATCTTTTACCTTATATTCAATCTTTGGAAGTTCTCAGCGTGCTCGGTAACTGAAGGCAACACTGATTTATCAATTGGCTAAAACAAGGCCATTGCTTGTATCTACATAGTTTCTATCATTTCTTACATGAAATTAGCATCAAGTGACGAGTGATTTGCAAGAACCAAGCCATTGATACCACACAAATTGGTTGGGTTCTAAATATAAAGCAATCTATACCATTTTTGTATGTGGAACATTATGAAGATCAAATAATTTCTCAATCCCCAAGGAAGTATCCATGCGATTGGGTCATTGCCATCAAAATTCCTCATACTTGATGTGGGAAAGTGGTTGGTCTTAGTATCCATTATTGTGTCCAACAAAAACTGCATTGAATCCATCATCCCTTGTAGTTCATATTTTTGTTATTGTCTTCTTTTTGTAAATCATTTATGTCCCTATGAACACACCTTCACCAAGTGTCCAAATTCTGGGACTATTTGGAGACTTATTTGAACAAGTTCCTTTTTTGGTGTTACATTGGCCAAGAGTATCACTAAATCTTGATTTTGAGTGGTTCTTCTAGACAATCTTAATTTCATTGTATCTACGATTTGACTCTTAAGACAAATTTTCTATAATAAATATTTCTCGATAATTCTTCTGCAGTACTGCGGTCTAATCAAATTGGATGTATTAAAGTGTAATTTGTAATTCCCGACTTGTTGAATTTTGTCCTTTCGAAGGAAATATCACTTGTATAGCATACCCGCACAAAATAATTGTTATAAGGTATGAAACTTGTACCCGAAATACTAAAGATTGTTCACTATACAATGCAACTAGTCTCACTCAATTTTGGATGCTACGAATAATTTATGATTGTTTACCTAGAACACCTACTTGGAGACTATGGGACTAGTCAAATACCCTATCTTCCAAAGGGTGTATATAAAAATATAAGATGACCAAAAGTTGAAATGTTTATCACATGCCATTAATAATTTCTGTGAATATTCTCTAGATTTTAGATTGAAACATTACAAAAAAATATAGCAAAAGTGGCACAATGACTCATTTCAGGATGATTAGAGAACCCTATCTTACGGGATATCTCCTAAATTAAGGCCTCAGGACCTGAGAGAATTTTAACCCAGTACCTTGGTTCATCTACTGGCAATATCCTGAGGTTCTTTTGAAACATCTTAGAAACAAATTAGTGAAAATTCAAGGTGTCTCAAATGCTTGGTGAAACCCCGGACAACTCGATACCATTATATTTAAGGAACAAAACCTAAATACCAGCATAGAAAAAATTCATAATAGAGTACTCAATTCCTTGAAAAAAGAAAATTCTAAGGTTAATAAGAAGCTAGCCTCTTATTTGAAACTACACCACATAAATGTCAAATACAAGATGATTCCAAATGAAAATGTTAAGCCTTGGTATATATGGAGACTAGGAGGTACAATTAAAACTAATGGACTCAAGCCAACATAAATAAAATAACATTACTAGTAATATACCTAATTAGAGGTAATGAGCCACTATTTGGGAATATGTTTATTGTGATGGGAGGAAGAAAAGAAATCTCATCACAGATTGCAAAAATAAGCTCATTGCATAATTTGAGATAAAATACCTAGGCTAGATGCATTATTTCTTAATTCATGAAGTTTGGCAGAGCCCAAAGAAAATATTCACTTAATAAAGCTTCCTCCCTAACCTACTTCCAACTCCATTCCTATCCGTCCTCTGCTAGACTATCTTGGAGCGTCAACTATACTGACCTAACTCCAAATAGAACCCGTAAGTGGAATTGTCGCTATATCGACCAAACTTCCCTAGCAGGCAACTGACAGTCCTCATCACATGACCTGGGGAGCGTGGACCAGCACTGTCCTCCCACGACTTCAGGTTTCGGAGGATACCCAAAAGGTTCCTTTTGAAACATTGTAGAAAACAAATTATAGCGAAAATTCCAAGGTGTCTCAAATGTAGCAGTGAAACCCCAAGACCTTGAGCTCTGATACCATATTCTAAGAACCAAATATAAATATAGCATAGAAAAACTTCATAATAAGTACTCAATTCCTTGAAAAAAAAAAAATTCCAGATAATAAGCCTCTTCGAGGGGGAAACCTCCTTATACCCCACATAAATGTCCAAATATAAGATGATTCCAAATGAAAATGTCGCATTGGTATATATAGGAGACTAGGAGGTACAATTACAACTAATGGAATCAAGCCAACATAAATAAAATAACATTACTAATGTAATATACCCTAATTAAGGGGTAATGAGCCATTATTTAGGGCTTAACATTTATTCTTGATAGGAGAAGAAAATCTCATCACAGATTGCAAAAATAAGCTCGTTGCATAATTTGAGATAAAATACCTAGGCCCGATGCATTATTTCTTAATTCATGAAGTTTGGCAGAGCCCATAGAAGATATTCCTTAATAAAGGAAGTATGCAGTTGAAACACTGAAGAAGTTTGACATGTTGGAATTTAAATCCATGGCCACCCCCATGGAGATGAGTTTGAAGATCATGGTTGATACTTTGTCAGAGTTAGTTAATTCTACTCTATACAGACATATTATCGGTTTTTTAATGTATTTAAAGAATACAAGGCCAGATATATGATTTTTTGTGAACACCTTGAGTCAATATCTGGTGGATCCCAGACGTGTTCACCTTGTAGCTTCAAATCATGTGATGAGATACCTTAAGGGTATGTTGGATTATGTTTTTTATTATATTAGAGATCATGACTTCATAATGTATGGTTATACTGATTCAGATTGGGCTGGAAGTGATTCAGAAAGAAAGAGCACTTCAAGATGTTGTTTCAGTTTTGGGTCACCCATGACTTCATGGAAAAGAAGGAAATAGTCTAGTATTTCTCTTAGCATGGCAGAAGCGGATTACATTGCAACATATTCCGCCAGTTGTGAATCCATATGGCCTCAGAAGTTGTTGATAGGTCTATTTTATCTGGAGATGGAATCTACAATGGTTCTATGTGATAGGCAGAGTTTCATAAAGATGACATAAAACGCAGTGTTCCATGATAAGAAAAAGCACATAGATATATGGTATCACTACATTCGTTACATGGTCCAAAAGGGAGTTGTAAATCTCCAATACATTGGCACAAATGAGTAGTTGCAGATGTGTTGACTAAGTCACTCTCTCATGTGAAGTTTGAGTACTTTCGAGACAAGATTGGTGTAGTCTGAAAGGACCTCCCTCTAAAGAGGGAGTGATTTTGATGATACTATGTTATCCTAACTAATAGAGGGTATCTCAGTTAGGATTTTATATCCTAGGGGATTAAACATCCCTGGCCATATCCTGAAGTTTTGGTAAATATGGTATGCCATAGTAGTTGTGCATGTATATACTAGTTGTGGTTAGTAGTGGTAGCTCAGTTAGGATTCTATATCCTAGGGAATATTATGATTCCTGGCCAGATCCCGAAGGTCTAGTAAGGACGATTTGTCAAAGTACCATAGATGTTGTTGTTGATGTTCCTCCCTCATTCTATTACCACATATATATGTTGATGTTCTAGTTTTATTACTGTGATGTTCAAAAAAACTTCTGATGATTTATAGATGTGTTATTCAGTGTTCTAAATGTTGATGATAATGTTTCCCTCTCCTACTCTTGATGATGGTGTATTGAGTCATGTCAGTAGAACACCTTTATCGTTAAGGGGGACTGTTGAATTATTGCAACTTCGAAAAATATTCTACTTATATTTGAGTCATTATTATATAGATCAAAACCCTTTTTGTGGATTGATGAATTCAAGTCTTGTATAAGATCAAATCCCCTTTTTTGGATTAGTCAGCATGTTTTTGTATGGTGGTATTTGTAAATTTGGACCCTAGTAATTGTAAAGTGGTTTCAACCACTTTTAGGATAAGTTGACTCCACCAAGTGAAGAGTCACAACCCTAGCACCACCTCACAACTTGTATTTATATGTGAGGATGGTGTATCATTTTAACACACTCACTCACTCATCTAATGTGCATATCTTGAAGACAATTGCAGTTGTAGGAAGAAGTCTAACAGAGGAGAAAAGAGGCTTATTCTTGGTCTTGGTCTGTCTTTGGTGTTTTGGTCTTAGTCTTGGCATTGCACCGGAAATCTATTATTGAGGAAGTTTTGTTGGATTTTCTTCCCCATGAGGGTTTCCCAAGATAAAATGTTGCATACCTTGTGATTTTTTTTGTCTTTTAGTGATCATCTGTATACTATTTTTTTGGAAATGCATTCAATGCTCATGAAATTTGGAAATAACCTAATAACAACACTAAAAACTTAACACTAAAACCCTAATATCCTATCAAAGATGTGTCATCTTATTTGTTGTGAAATCTCTACTGGTAAATCCCTGTAGCTCTATCTTCGAAATAAAACCTAATGCACTAGGCCTCCCCTTCATGTTTTTTAATATTTGATACCCTATGCACCCACCATCATTATAGTACTCTTTACTAAGTTACAACCATGGAGAAAAACAAGAAAAAAAAGAAAGTACACAAGGGTGGTAACATAGTGAGGTTTGAACCCCAAGGTCTGCAATTGCTGGAATCAAATCCTATTTTCAAAGAATCTTTACAAGCAGTAGGATGCCTCGCATTCTGTGAAAATCCACATGGAGGACACATGGATGTGGATAAACAATTTTCCCTAAACTTTGATGGGGTCAAAAAGAAGGTTGGATCACTGGAGATTCAAGTCAATAAACAAAGAATTTCCTCAGCAACAAGGATGCCTCTACAAGGTGAGAGGTGGTTTAAGGGGACACTTTTGGAGTCCTCCTACTATAATGAATATTTCAAAACAGAATTTCAAAACTAGAACTTGTCAAAAGGGGTTTCTAGGAGCTACATGTTAGAACATCATGATTAGCTGCTGAGAGTAATACAAGTATACTTCACTTGTGAGGGCCGATTCAACAAGGCATACCTGTACCATATCAAATTTCTCGTGCACTTTAAAGGTAAGAAAGCCCTAAATCTCCCATATTATCTTTGTAGAATCCTAGGGAAAATGGTTGATAAAGTACAAGATAAATCTAATCAAGTTGAGCCTAGTTTGTTCCATTTCAGTCTCATAAAACTATTGGTCCTTGAGGAACTTAGGAAAGAAAACATGGAATGGAACTATTTTTTTTCTGCATTAGGATTTTGTGTTGAAACAACTAGTTCCCCACCATCCAAGGGAAATACCCCTTCCACAAGTACTAAAGCAGCTTCTAGTAGTTTAAAAAGGAAAAAGGGAGATAACAAAGAACAACCTATTGTGATTCAAACCCCTGAAACTGCAACCAAAACCTCTCTTAGCAAGGGATCCATGAAAAAGGGTAAAAATCCATTTCAAGGTGTTGAAACAGCTATAGATATGGAGAAAACCCTTGACAGTAAGAGGATAAAGTTGAAAGGAAAATAAATCATTTTCACTCCTGAAACAACAACAATGGAAAATCCCAGGAAACCATTTACTAGGTCTACAACAAAGAGGCAAATTCCTGCAAATGAAATTCCTATAGATGAGACATTTCCCTGTCATGAAATTGAAGGTTTTGTAGAAGAAAAACCTGCACCAGGAAAAAAAGTGATGTTTAGTCGAGAAGTAATTTACAAAGAAAGGATTGGAAGACCTATAACCAGATCATCAACAAGGAAGGAGATCCTTGTTGAAGAGACCAAATATGAGACACATATTCAACGTGTTGCTGAAGAAGTGGTTGAGGTTCAATCTCCTTTAGAAAAATAAGACATGATAGATAAAATATTAAAGAAACAATTGAAGAAAGTTGAGGTTGAAATTGTAAAACTAAGGGAAGAAAACAGGAAAATGAAAGAGAAGATACCGAAACAGTTGGACCTCTATGAAGAATCCTTGGAGAATATAAAAAGAATGGTCAAGATATATTTACCCCTACAAAAACAAATGAAAAATATATACAAGAAAAATAGGACATTGAATACAAAGGAAAGACTGAGAAAGGAACAAATGGAAAAAAATAATCTGGACTTGTTGGCCCAAGTTGCAGTGGAATAATTTGATAACACTCAGGATAAATCATGTTTATTTTTTTTGGGTGAAGTCATCAAAAGATTTTGGATCAATATTGAATCAATTTTCAACACCATAAAGTGAAAACAGATATTTCACAACAACTTTTTCTACGAAACTACTCAAATAGAGATTTCGCAACAAAATTTCGGGTTGTTGTGAAATCACCAGTCAACACATAAAAGAGTATTTCAGCATCAAGATCATATAATGAAACATTTTTTCCATTAAATATATGTAACATAAATATATTAGGGTGTATAAGGTAGTCAATAATTGAAACCCTAAATTGTAGGAACGAACGGAAAATTAGTTGGTAATTTGTTAAGTAAGCAGTTTATCAGTTGTAACTTGTTTCTGGTGATGAAACCTTAACTATTTTGACTTCATGGAGTCAAGATGAATCTTAATGCTATATATTGTAATGAGAAAGACGATATAAGGGTTCAATATTTTATTAAGAAAGATTGTTGGTACTGTATTAACGAAAGTTCTACAGACAAGTGTTTGAGCTATTTTGTAATGTAACTCTAATTTATCGAATCTACCATAAAAAATAATATATCATTATCCTCTTAAGTTCGTATGTGATTACTGTTAAAGGGGATGGTCTTCATTTATATCATAAACTCTTTGAGGTACCCATTTTTTGTCTATCGCATGATTTCCACTCTACCCCAGTTGTATTACTTGGTTGGGTAACATTATGAGGATAGGTTTCCCCACTCTAGAAGTTTGACAAATCTTACCTCTATTCTCTTATGTCTATATTGATAAACAAATATTCTAGACTTAGGAACCATATTCCTAGTCTATCCTTAGCGCGAGATTCTTTATGTTGCGCGCAGGTCGAAGTAACTTGTTTTTGTTTAAAACTATATGTCTTCTATAGAGTCACGAGGTAGGGTTCATATCTCTTAGTTGGACATAGGTGTTTCGAAAGACGCTTAGCAAACTGTGGGATGGTTTAGTTCTTCAACGGGTTTGGGTAACATAATTTAAAACAGAAAGACTCCAACTGAAATGGATTCAACTACATGATGCATCAATAGAGTATCATCTGAACGAGAGGCTAACAGTGATGGGCACACTTGAAAAACTAAATGGACCCTAACTAGTCAAGTCACAGAGTAAATTCTTATTAACTTTTGTAATTTCTCAAGGTGAGAGGGTAGGTTTGTTTGTCAGAAAAATTAAGGCAGCATGTATCTACCATTAATGTGTTCCTGGTGTCTACGCCTCGAAGACACCTCTTGTCCTTCCCTCCAAATGGATCGTGCCAGTTTAGTCCCAACACATGGCCATAACCACTACTCTACTCTTGACAATAAAATTAGTTGTCAAAGGAGACACTCTTAGGGTTGCGGATGTTTCCTTAGTCATTGTGAAACCCTCGAAATAGCTCTGCATGATGTTCCTCCACAAGCAAGGAATTTCCCAAGTAGAGGCCGCTACTCGGTGGAGCAAACCAGGTCACCGAATCCTCTGGTAAGTCTGTCCTTTGAAAGCTACTGTAATATCAAGGATATAAGGAAATTTTTTGGAAGGTTCATTATCGTGAGAACGACTTATGTTCTGTACTCTGGTTATAATATTTTATTAAGAAGCCTTGGTTATTATTCCTCTATGGGCTAAGATCGTTCCTGGATGAGGTTGTAAGATTGTTAGTCCCCTCTCTAGTTTCTCTAAATAGCTCAGCCTGCCCACCCGTGAATCCTGTAATTAGGGGTCTTTCCACTTACATAGCTTTCTTCGCGGGTAGTTACTACTATGTTTGGTTACTTTCATTGTCGTTCTTCCTTTAATAAATCTCACGGAGGCATGTCTCCCTTGGGAATGGCCACCAAGAAACTAAGCGTTTTTTTTTAAGGGGTGGAAGGGTCCCCTGTTTGGTAGTATACTATACGGCATTCTTATTTTATTTCCCTGTAAGGATGGAGCCATTCTTTTGTATGTCTGCCAGACTCTCGTTCCACACAATTAATTACTTCATTTAGGTGTAAATCCTTTTGTTCCTGTAGTTCCTCGAACATCTTAGGGGGTTCTTATGACGTATAAAGTTTGTACTGAAACCTTGTTATCTATACGGTCGGAGATTAGTTCCTGTCATTGGAATACCGTAGAGAAATGACCCTTCCCTTTACTGTTTGTTTATAATTATTCCTTGTAGTTTGGTTCATGAATGTTTCAAAATTAACCCCTTTAATAAGGTCTATGTCCTGTATAAAATGTTTGTATTATTACTTTAGTCTCCTCGTAAGGCATGCTTGAATAGTTTATAGGTTAAGGGTTTTCACTACTGACTACTTCTTTGTAAGAGAGGACTTATTAAGATTTGGTACTGACACTAATGGTGGGATCCTTTTGATGTGAGGGCAGCCATCAAGGATACTTGGACCCCCTTCTCCTCATCCTGGGATGTTTATTCAAACAGAAAGAGACAAGGGTAGGATGTCGAACTCTAGGTGTAAGTTAAGTATCGTTCGGTCTCAACTATTTCTAGTATTCATCGTTCTATTGAAATTTTGCATTTGTTTAATTTGTATATTATAGTAATGCTTTAAATGATAAAACTTGCAGGGATGTCGAACATGCCGGGCTCTGGGATGTTGAATCTTACCTACCAAAAAAAAAGGTATTCGGGTTCTATGCCTAGTGTCTCGCAGACTTATTCTTCTGCGCACTAGAAATGATAATCGACGCTCTGTAAATTTTTGTAACTGAAGATGCTTCGTCCTGATTCTCGGTGTCTTCTGGATTTTAAGGATGTTTCTGATTGATATATTGATAACTTGTAGTTGGAGGAGGAGATAATACTTGCGGGAATTAGATTTATATTAAGAGCCCTTTGAGATTTAATTCCCAAATTCTTTTCTTGTGACAATGTAATTGAAAACAATATTAGGCATGGCTAATTTAAAATCTGCTTAATGGTATTACGATTTCTTCATCATAATTAGAATTTTTATAATTGGAAAATCTTCTCTCACTCTATTTTATTATTCTATGTCATTATGCTCAAAGGCTTTGTTATGGTCAATTAGGATTTTTACTTCTGTAAACTCCTATTTATTCTCATAATATATATATGGATTAAATATCTATCTGTCTTCTAGTTGTATGTGAACATTGTTTGGATTAAGCTCTAAAAGGAAAAAATTGCAGATATATCGACAGGAAATCACTTACAACTTATATACTCGTAATTCTGTCCATTTCCACTGTCATACTTAGGCATATATATATAGGTAAAATAAATATTGATTGTGATTTATTTCGTAGCTAGTTTTTTTTATTTGTTTTGGGCTATTAGGTACTTAAAATAAAACCCTAATCATTATCATCACTTGGCGCATAAGTTCTTATTGAAGTATAAATACCATATGCAAAGTTCTTAGGTTCAATTCCATTTACAAGTATATAATTTTGTACACTAGAGTTTTGATATACTAGTAATTACCCTACAACTGTCTCCATAATAATAACCTAGTTTAAAAAGGGATTATACCAGAATTCAACCATGTAATTTCCTTTCGATTATCATAACAATTAAAAGGTAGACTTTAATATTCATTCGAGATTAACTCAAATGTAAAAATGTTACTCAACATTAATTTGTAAGGCATTCTATCAGTTTCCTTTTATATTTCATACATTGAACAAATTTTGCACAGGTTATGGTATTCATACCAAATTAAAAGAGGGCATTACTACTGTACCGAATTAATTCAAAGAGATGGAACATAATTTCAATTCAAATTCAACGAGTTCACTACATCAAATATACGATCATTCAAAACAGAGAAGGAAGAGATTACATATCTGAACCAGTTCGCAGGAAGACAAAGGGAACAACCATGTTCCTCCCAACCTTAGAACTAGGCAACCAAATCACTTGCCTAGTTCACCCCCTAGCCTGACCATGAATCCATGAGGGCGAACTTGAAATCTTCTCTTCGACAATGTTTCTTCTATCTGTAATCCTATCCTTGCCTCACCCTCAAAGTTCATTGTTCATAACAGCAAGAGTCCAATAGTCCTTTTTCCCTAGCATACTAGGCAGCATCCTCCCTCCTCACATATGTTATTTATCCATAAAATATTTTTCCCTAGGTCTTTTTTTCCCTCCCTTAGGAATTTTCGCAGCTTTCTAAATCCCTGATTTTCAGGGGATGCCAATGGCCAAATCCTTGATTTGTCATTTGTAAAAATCATCCCATAGGTAGTTCCAACATGTTCCCCACTCATGGAGTCATGATCAGTTGAATTTAACATGGTTGTTCCATTTGTCCTCCTGCAATAAATAAAACAACATTTTGTTTACATATAAGTGTCATAGTCAAATAGTTAGTTGAGTCAGATCAGGTCTCTACCCAACAATCATAATAATTAATTACAATTTATCAAATTCGAAATTTGGAATTTCCATAAATGGCAAAAAAAATTCATATTTGAATTTACTAAAAACAGAATAATTTTCAAGCAAATTTTAAATTTCAAAAAAAACTTTATTTTTGGGGATGTCACATATTTACTCATAGATTCTTGTGTTGAACTATTGTAGTCAGTATTTTGAGTGTATGTTTTCCTTCTTTGTTATCATTAAATGTGTTCTTACTTATTTGAGTAAGAAATATTTGATGCAAAATTCATTTATTATGCTTTGTGTATATCTTATCTTAAATATTCACTTTCAGTCTGATAAGTTTATATAGAATTCATTTAATATTGGATGTTTTATGTGGCTTATCCATATTTTAAGATTTTAAGTCAAGCAATAGTTGGTTGTCTGGCTTATCTCTTATGACTCCATGCCCAATGAGTATTTCTCTCATCCCTATTAACCATTTCATACACTTTTTATTCACATAAAATCTAGCCATTGTATGTTATATTTTCAAATGCGAAAACACAAATATCATATAAGACAATCAATAAATACATAGACAAGAAACAAAGCGATTTACATGGTTCACCCAAATGTTGGGCTACGTCCACCAAGTATACGTATCGGTTGTCTTATTATTCATATCAAGGAGATTACAACAACTCACTCACATGTATGTCTGTCTCTATGGGATTACATAAATAATGAGTAGAATTAGATTAGTTACATAACTATTTTCTAAACTTGTGCGTTCATACCAAATTGGTAGATTTAGTTGAACAAATGACTACAAAATAGGCTCCACTAAATATTCTCATATCTGCTGAATTTGGGAATTTCATTAGCATATTCAATAATCTCCACCTTGACAACAATTAACCTGATACATTGCTACTTCTTTTGTTCATCACCTTTTTTGCAAGCCAAGATAAGCCACACACCATCGTAGCTTCTCTAACAGTGCTGGTTTTGTGAACATGTCTCTGCAGTTCTCTTTTTTATGCACTTTCTCAAAAGAGACTCCACGTTCATCTATGACCTGTCTTACAAAATGGTACTTGATAGGTGTATGTTTTGTTTTGTTGGGGTAGGTTGGATTCTTATCCAAGTGAATAGCACTTTGACTATCAAAAAATAACTTTACTTTGTCCTACATCCTTCCAAACTCACAAAACAAACCTTTCAACCAAACTGCCTCTTTGCAAGCATGTGAAGCAACTACATATTCTGCTTCTGTAGTGGATAAAGAAACAATGTTCTGTAACTTTGACATCCAACTAATAGCTCCAATTACAAGAGTAAAGACATACCTTGAAGTTGAATTTCTCTTGTCCAAATCACCTACCAAATCAGACTCAACATATCCACAGACTAATTCACAACCACTGTTATAGGTGATACAGTAATCACTTGTGTCCCTCAGATACCAAAGGACCCATTTCATTAGTGCCCAGTGCTCTTTACTTGGATTTTCCATATACCTGTTGACAACCCCAACTACATGTGAAATGTATGGCCTTGTACTAACCATCACATACATTAGACTTCCTACTGCATTAGCATATGGTATTCGAGACATATATTCTTTTTATTCTTTTGTACTAGGAC
>SNQJ01S0019642.1:60481-81262 GCA_010110895.2 Picea sitchensis
GAGCTCTTTGGAAAATTGCTGCGATGGAAAGTGGAAGGCAGCATTATCCTCTCTTATACTACAGACCGGTCGCTGGAAGGTTGAATTGGCGACAGATGGCGAATTGTGTGTGAAATGCAACGACACTGGACTTAAAATTTTCCGACACTGGACTTAAAATTTTCAAGCTTTCTCCGACACTGGAAGGATTGTTACTTGGAACCCGAGCTTAGATTCTTGGAAGTGATTTAACACCGTTGGTTGTTTTCCAGGTTTTGTTAAAGCTCTCTCTATTCATTACGATTTAGTAGAAATTGTTTGTGTTTGTAGATATTTTTATGTTTTCTTCTTAAAATATTTAGAAAGAAAAACCTATAAGGTGCTTTTAAACTTATCTGCTCAATGTTTGACCCGTTCGTTAAGCATCCACTGCCACTGCCCATCTGGGAGGCAGTTTTGGCTCGGCTCGATTGTAAAACAAACAATAAGTTTTGGAAAATAGCTTCATGATATGATGACGGGGAATTGAACATAAAATTGAATCCGGGTAAAAGATTTTACAGCATTTCTGTTATCGTTGTTAAGTAATAGATTTTTAGAGTATTCAAGCATTAAAAATATGATAATTTAGGTTATTACTGGATGCAGTTAAAAAATGATGATTTATGTTATTACTGGATGTAGTTAAATGTAATAGTCTAGTGGATGCCATTGAACAATGTTGGTTGAGTGTTAAAAATCTAATGTTGGTTGAGTGTTAAAAATCTAGTTACTGAATGCAATTTTATTAGTATATATATTACTAAAGTTACTTATCATTTATTTAAATATTAGTATCTAGTTACTTATCATTTATTTAAATATTTAATATCTAAAGTGAAAATATTAGTATTTATTACTAATATGTTAAAGTTTTTATTAGTATTTAAATTTATTTTAATCTTTGATATATTAAGTTTTAAGAAAAATTAAATTTAGAGGTGCAAATATTTCCTTAAGTTTTGCACTCTAAAGATTTGATATTTCTAGGTGCTTCATAGATCCAGTGTTAAAATAGATCTTGTATTTTAGAGTGACTTAAAAAGTGGATAAAAAATGAGTTTAAGTTTTAATGTTTTTTTTTTTTTCAAATTATTACGATTAGAATTTTTTAATGGATGAAAAATATTTAAGGCAAATTTTTAGGGTCAAAGTTCTATCAATTACATGGCTATCCCATCCCATCCTCCTCATAGAAACTAGCCTCTCCCCTATTGAGAGCATGGCTATGACTAGATACCTAATGTATAAGAACAAGTTAAACAACATGGAAGACAAGAGGCTACCTAAAATTGCCTCTAAATCAAGTCATAACCGCCATCAACTCAAGCGAGGATGACATAAAGACGCCCAATTCTAAATCAAGTCATAACCGGGCCATCTACTCAAGCCAGGATGACATAAAGACTTCAATCTTAGCTAAACTATCTGGGGAATAATGGAAGAAACCATTTTTGCGTAATAAAGATACTATTAAAAAAACGTCAAATCAAAATTTAAGGAAAAAATGTGGTGTGATAAAGAGTTAGAGGGAAAAAAAAAATTAAGGTATTATAAAGATGAAATCAACCCTAATCTAGAAGATCAAAATTATCTATCTGTTTTGTCAAGTGTAAAGAAAAAAATTAGCATTTCTAAGATAAGAACAAATTCTCACTAGCTCCATAGTGAAACTGGGCATTGGTCAATTCCTAAAACACCATGGGATGAATGAGTGTGTCACCTTTGTGACACTAAGAAGGTTGAAGATGAAAAGAACTTTCTCTTAGATTGTCCAGCCTATATCCATATTATATCTCATTTTCAAAATATTGATGACACTACCAACCTTCCTAACCTCTTAACTCAACAAAAGTATGGTGATCTTGGAAAACTTCTCTTAATGTTTTTCGAGCACACGAACAAAATTCTAAAGAATCACAAGTAATCACTTACCCTCTTAAGGTCAGATAGATCAATTAGATCTTAGTGGAGGTTAATCATCATCATCATCATCATTTCAACCAGAAAAAGTTAAATTTACATTTTTTTTATTTATTAGTTTTCTTTAATATTTAAAATGAAAATTATTAATAATAATGAAAAAATCTTATTAAATTTAAAGAAGAATTAACTTTTAAATAGTTGAAGTTATCCACTTTTTAATTTATTCATTTGTTTTAAAGTCAAACTAATTAGTAATAACTCATTCAATTAGAGGAAAAAAAACATTAAAAATGTGTTCATTAATAAAGTTGAACATTAAAACAACCTTCAACAATCCTATAGCTAAAGATGTAAAGATAATTTTATATAATATATAAAGAGAGATGTTCCACACTTTATTCAATGTTCACCAATCTTATAGCTAAAAATCTAAAACTAATTTTATATAATATATAAAGTGTTAGAATAAGCTTACTTTAGTAAATTGTTAGTAGATTGGGTTGGGTTTGTTGAGCTGTTGAGATATCTTCTCAACCACTCCCTCCAAATATGGAATCGGTTGGATCTGAGTCCAACTATATATATACGTATGTGTGTGTGCAATACAATCAATTATTGTGTGTTATTCCTGTGTGCCTCTGCTCTCATGAATTTTAATATGGTATCAGAGCTTGGTCTCGCTTGATTCCCTCATGGGAAGGCCAAGAGAATGTGAGAGCTATAATCGCTTATATTCTCTATACATATGTAGGAGAGTATATATATATATATATATATTGTTGTTTGAATTTTTAAAAATTTTGTGTGTAAGTCGTGAGGTTGTGCTGCTGTGTAAACCGTCATCCAACGCTGCCATTCATTAATTCTATAGTTCTGTCTGATTAGATCTGCAGCTGCTGCCACTTCAGAGATTGGAGTGTTGCTGGTTTGTTTGTGACAGGGTCAATGCTGGGCGATTAATCGCCGTGTGCAAGACAAAATCAAGGGATCTATATGCCAGATTGTTGTTTGTGGAGATCTGTTTGATTCAAGGTGCAAATCCTTGGATTTATTCAGAAAGTTGGAGTCTTCCATTATGCCATATATGGGCTTGATTTGCAAACAATAGCGAATCTCTTCTTCGGCACATATTGCGTTGAAGAAAAAGATGTGGCAGGTGAACTCACTTTATTTCCGTTCGTGGACTGTTTATTGCATCAAGTGGAGTAGAGTCCAACACTGTTAAGAGAACCACACTTGTGTTGTTGTATCCACGAATTATTGAAATCACATATTTTTGCACATCCTCGTCAGTTGCAATGGGACATACAAATATTCAATGAGCTGCCATTGCAGAGTTCTTTTCTCATATTTTGATGTTTTGACTTCACGGAGGTTCTTGCAAAGCATGTCAAGTTAATGAAATTATGGAATGTCATAGTCATCACGGAAGACACAGAGACTGTTTTGTTAGCTGTCTTTTTGAGGATGAGTTGGAGATGCAGTTCTCTGATCTACGTGTGCCCAACAAAGGAGGAACGTCGACGGTTATATAGTTATTTAAATGAAAGAAAAATTGCATTATATTTGTTTTTATATGTGTGATGTGTAATTTGTTGTAGTTTTATAGAATGTTAGGAATTGTAATGCAGAACCAAATATAGAGCAGAACGATGTAATTCAACCTTGTAGTTCTTGAGTGTTCTTCGGTGCTACAAGAACAAGTTACTAGTTTGATTATGTCTAAGTTTGTTATAAGCTGATGTGACCCGTCGTGCTCCGGGAGCATTAGTACAGGTTATTTTGTGTTAAGAGGTCAGTTGTGAAATCGACTGCTGAAAACATTTTGTACCTAGATCACTGTCCTATCTTACTGTCGAAATTTGCTCTTCGGGGGAATTTCACAGATGGAAGTTGTATCCATAAAATGGTTCAGTATTGAGACTGTCCTTCGGGAGGTTGAGAAGCATCAGTTTTACAAAGAGTGTCAAAGATGGTCAGAAGCATTTTGACTTTAAATGTGTCAGTGGGAAGCTCGAATGTGTGGAGAAGAAAGAGCGGAAACCGGGTGATTGCAGAGTGAGTTTCAGTGCTGGGGAAGACCAGATCAAACAGACAACAAACAGATGAAAGTTCTAGTATTGTAATCTTTTGTGTTGTGTTGTAATTTGTAAAGTAAGCATTAAGGGAGGATGTTAGAATAAGCTTACTTTAGTAAATTGTTAGTATATTGGGTTGGGTTTGTTGAGATGTTGAGATATCTTCTCAACTACTCCCTCCAAATATGGAATGGGTTAGATCTCAGTCCCACTATATATGTGCGTATGTGTGTGTGTAATACAATCAATTATTGTGTGTTATTCTTGTGTGCCTCTGCTCTCATGAATTTTAATATAAAGTATATAATATATAAAGGGAGAGATGTTACACACTTTATTCAATGTGGTTGAGTAAGCTAAAAATGTACTTAATAGAAAAAAAAATTAGTTCTATCCCCTGTAGTACCAGGATAACCAAATTTCCAATTATTGACACTCCAACGACCTGCACCACTATCAACTCTCTCTACTAAACAGTTTAAGCGTTCTATGTTTGTATATATGTATGTTGTCGTCCTCTTTCGCCTTCATGCAAACAACGACCAATCACCAGATTCCATTTAGGAGCTCCAGCTGATATATGGAAATATTTTATCCGAATTGCCTGCAGATTCTATTGGGTAATTATAGTTGAACCCACCATGGAGAAATCTCTGCAAGCTGCAGCCATTAATTTTTTTATTAGTGTGTCAGTTTTCATAAACATTCTAAGCATCGGTTGCTATGAAGGCGTCTCCAATAGTCCATTGAGCAATCAACCTTTATCCCCATTCAATAATCCATTGAACACCCAACCTTATACTCTTCTTAACGGTCATCCCTTAGTTAACCAACCTTATACTCTTCTTAACGGTCATCTGTTGGCCATGTAACCAACCCGCCATTGATTTCCATTAGTGAACCAGTCATTGATTAGCCAACCTGAATTCGTCAATCAGCCGTTCTCTCCATTAAATGTCCAACTGGGTTTGAGCCAGCCATTGTTAAACGGGCAGAGTTCTTTGGCCCAGGCATTAAAACAGCCCTTTGTCAATAGTTTCGCATTCAGCGGGTCTGATAACCAGCGTCTATCAGCGCAGGTTATGATGATTCTCATTATAATCTTTCTGATCCTTTCATAAGTGCAAACAATCGCATCATGAAATAATCGCATATTCATTGCATATGTTTGCTCATGCTGAGCGTGATTATAAGCCTTTGCTACTTCCTTGTCTACTTTGTTAAATGGAGTAATTCCTCCACTACTTGTTTGACCAAACTCATAGTGGACCAAACTCATAGTGGATAGGCATCTTAAATGCACAGACAAAATAGGCAAGTATGTATTTATTAAGTAGGTGTAGGATGGAGTGTTCTAGAGAATTATCTCATATAATGTACTTTCAATTTAGTTTTTTTATGTGAATGTAGAGAAGAATTGAACCACTCCATAATTGCATTGTGTGTATGCTATGTTTTGTCTATTGTTGTCTCTGCTTAGTAGTTTCCAGGGCTTTCATTTTTGGAGACAAATGCTCCCTTGCCAGTGTACATAGAACTTCCAGCTAGAAGACCGATGCCCCCAGCTAGTGTACAACACACGTCCATATTCCCAACACTTTCAATTTTTTTTTTTTCTGGATTTTGGACACGCGTCTTGGTGTGGATAGGGAGTGTCAAGATGAGGACAGGGAGTGTCTAAGTGTAAAAAGTTCTTTGTTTTTTTCTGTGTCAATAGAGGAAAAGTATTTCGGTCAATATTGAAGCGTGAAAGGGGGAGCCCACTACAAACACGAGATTCATGGCGTCTAACCACAATAGAGCACTGGTATGAGGACTAGTTTAATGGGTAAGAACTATGATGTATGTTCTATTAAGATGAAAAACTTCCTTCGACATGAAGATTGTTGGGAAGCAGTAGTTAATGGATTTCACGAACCAAATCCGTTGGATCTACAAGCAATGACAAATGCGTATATAAATTCCATTAGAGAACTCAAGAAGAAGGATAGCAGAGTTCTACGGCTCATCCAGCATGGGCTAGAGGAATATATTTTCCCCAAAATCGTAGCAGTAGATCATGCCAAACATGCATGGGGAACTCTTGAAATAGCCTATCAGGGCACTGATAAAGTCAAAAATGCAAAGTTGCAGACACTTAGAAAGAGTTTTGAGACTCTTCAAATGAAGGATTCAGATTATGTGGATCATTTTATGACCCATGTCACGAGCATCATGAATCAACCACTCACCAATAGAGAAGACATTCAAGAGAAAAAGGTCACTGAGAAGGTACTTTGAAGCCTTCCTGATAAGTTTAATATGGTCATGGTCGCCATAGAAGATTTGAAATACCTACCACAATTGACAGTTGAAGAACTGATGGGATCATTGTTAACCCATGAAAGTAGATTCAGTCGAAATACTGAATCTTTGGAGAATGCATTTCAGTCTGACGACTCCATAAGTGAAAGTAGAGGTCGAGGGAATAGAAGCAGAGGAAGACGATGCAAAGGTTGCTCTCAAATAAAAGAGAGGTCAACTTTAGAATGTTCAGAACAGAGTGAATACTCAGATCATCCACAGAGACACTCTCAAAATCAAAGGGGGAGAGGAAAAATTTTTAATCAACCAAGATGGATTGACAAATCAAGGGTCCAGTGTTATTATTGCAAGAAATTTGGTCACTACGAAAGTGAATGCAGAAAGAAGCAAGAAAATATGAATAAGGGCAGAGCAAATGTTACCAACACTGAAGAAGAAAGATTTGAATCAATGTTTTTTTCATGTCAAGTCACAGAAGTAGAAAGAAACAATCATGATCTTTGGTTGTTGGATAGTGGCTGCAACAATCATATGACAGGTAAAAAAGATTTGTTTTCTAGTTTAAATAGATTTATCACATCTCAAATTAAATTGGGAGATGATTATCAAAAAAACGTTGTAGGTAAGGGTATAATTTATGTATTGACCAAACAAGATGAAAAGAATGATATTTATGATGTTTATTATGTACCTGGTCTTATACATAATCTAATGAGTGTAGGTCAGATGAATGAACATGGTTATAAGTTCATTTTTGAAGGTTCTAAGTATACAATCTTGGACCAACCACCCATTAAGAAAATTATAGCTATAATGTAGATGACCAAAAATATTGTGTTCCCTTTTATATTAAGAAGTGTAAATTTCTCACAGTCATATGCCCAAATTGTATCAAGCTCATACGAGACTTGGTTGTGGCATCTTACATATGGTCATTTACCATTTAGCAGTGTTAGTCTTTTACATAAGAAATCTATGGTCAAAGGTTTTCCCATTATAAATGAACGAAAAAACTCCTGTGAGAGTTGTATTTTGGCCAAACACAAAAGGGATAATTTTCCAGATCCTTTTGGTCTAATGCAAACTCATTCAATAGTAGGAAGATTTTATTTTCTAACATTCATTGATGATTTTAGCAGAAATACATGGGTGTATTTTCTCAAGCACAAATCAATTCAACATTTGAAATATTCAGAGAATTTAAATCTTTGATAGAGAAACAAAGTGGAAAGTATATCAAAGTACTCAGATAAGATCAAAGAGGTGAGTACAACTCCAAGGATTTTTCAACTTATTGCACGCATCATGGAATCAAGAGACATCTTATCACAAGATACACTCCACAACATAATGGACTAGTTGAAAGGAAGAATCAGAGAATAATGAATATGTCCAGAAGTATGCTAAAGGCCAAGAATTTGTCAAATGAATACTGGGGTGAATCAGTTGCATGCTCAGTTTATATTTTAAATATGTCACCAACCAGCAGTCTCAAAGATCAAGTCCCTCAAGAATCCGTAAGTGGTATGAAATATAGCATTTCTTATTTTAAAGTTTTTTGTTGTCTAGCTTATGCTCATGTTCCTGAAGAGATGAGGAGAAAGCTTGATGATAGAAGTGAAAAATGTATATTTGTGGGATATAGTGAAAAATCTAAAGAATATAGGATGTATAATCTTATTACCAAGAAGTTGATAGTAAGAAGAGATGTAAAATTCCAAGAATATAAATCTTGGGATAACCAAACACGTGAAATACTTGTAGTTTAGATTCCTTCTATATAGTAAGATAAGCATGTGGAAGATACAAGGCATCAAGATTATCCACCAAGACTTCCAAGATTGCAAGTACAAGTCCAAAGAGACCAATCAGAGCACAGTTCTTCTTCTTCATCTAGTATTGATTCATATCCCACTACAACAAATTTAAGGAACCAAAGGACAAGAAGCTTGAGAGAAATTTATGAGTAGAATGATGACATGGATCAACACGCACACTTTTATTTATTATCTTATCAACTAGTATACTTTGAATAAGAAGTCAAGGAAGAAAAATGGGTTGGTGCAATGAACAAAGAAATTGAAGCTATTGAAGGAACAACACATGGGATCTTGTGGATCTCCCTACATGTAAAACTAGCATTGGAGTTAAATGGGTGTATAAGACAAAATTCAATGAGAAAGGAAAAGTAGAGAATAACACAGAAAGACTTGTAGCAAAAGGGTTTTCTCAACAACTCGATATTGACTATGGAGAAACATTTGCTCCAGTAGCTTGTTTGGATACAGTTAGAGAATTTTTGGCAGTTTCAACTCAAAAAAAAATGTCCAGTCTATCAAATGGACATTAAGTCAGCCTTTCTAAATGGAATTTTAAAGGAAGAAGTTTATGTGGATCAACCACCAGAATTTCAGATCAATGGTAAAGAGTACAAAGTGTATAGATTGAAGAAATAATTATATGGTTTGAAGCAAGCTCCAATAGCTTGGTACAGTCACATTGATACTTATTTGATCAACAATGGGTTCAATAGAAGTAGCAATGAGGCCACACTTTACACCAAAATTGACTTGAGAGGTAATATTTTTATAGTTTGTCTCTATGTTGATGACATGATTTATAGAATAAATTTGTTGTTGAATGAATTCAAAGAAGATATGCAAAGTGAATTTGAAATGAATGATATTGGTCTTATGAAATATTTTCTGAGAATTGAAGTTGAGTAAGATGAAAAGAGAATTTTTATTTGTCAACAAAAATATGCCACAAATATTTTGAAAAGCTTCAAAATGAATAAATGCAAGTCGAGAGATACACCAATTGCAAGAGGTGCAAAACTAAGTAAATAAGATAAAGGAACATAAATTGATTATAATCTGTATAAGAAGCTTGTAGGAAGCCTCGTGTACCTTACAACTACCCGACCATATATTATGTATGTAGTAAGCTTAATTTCCAGATTTATGGAAAATCCCAAAATCTCTCATTGGAAAGTCAGAAAAAGAATTTTGAGGTATATTGTAGGTACAAAACATTATGGAACTTGGTATTCTAATTCAAAGGATAATTCACTTGTTGGATATACAGATAGTGATTTTCCAGGTAGTGTTGATGATAGGAAAAGTACTTATGGGTATCCATTTCTGTTTGATAGAAGTTATATTTCATGGGCTTCTAATAAACAGATCATCGTCACAATTTCTTCAGTAGAAGCAAAGTATGTGGCATGAACTTCAGCAGTATGTCATGCAATTTGGTTGATAAGGATGCTTAGTGATCTTCCACATGAAGAAAATGAGTCAACTCCTATATTTTGTGACAACATTTCAACAATTGAATTATCTAAGAATCACGTGTTTCACAGCAAGAGTAAACACATAGACACCCACTATCATTTCATCCGCGAGATTGTCAATGATGGTAACATTATGCTACAATTTTTTGGTTCAAAAAAAAATAGCAGATATCTTCACCAATCTATTGGGAAGAAATACCTTTAAATTTTAGAGACAACACTTAGGCATTGCTTGTGTTGATTTTTGTAATGGTCGAAAATTAAGGGGGAGTGTTAAATGGAGTAATTCCTCCATTACTTGTTTGACCAAACTGGTAGTGGATATGAATATTAAATGCATATACAAGATAGGTAAGTATGCATTTATTAGGTAGGTGGATGATTGAGTGTTCTAGATAATTATCTCATATCATATATTTCCAATTTAGTTTTTTATGTGAATGTAGGGAAGAGTTGAACAACTCCATAGTTGCATTGTCTGTGTATCTTATGTTTTTTCTATGGTTGTCTCTATTTTAAATTGAACATGCCTCTACATTATCTATCTCAATACCGCTTTGTTTCATTCTCAAACGTTGTAAACACTATTGGACAGATAGTTTCACAGTTTGTTTGAGACCATGTAATGGTTTTAATTTGTACTCTTGGTTATGTTAGCATCAGAAGTCACCTCTGGATTGCAACAGAGGTAAGCCCGATACCCATAAGTGTTTGGGGTGGATGTTAGATTAAATGTGGATGGTCGATGGCCAAAAATCAACAATGTGAAAGATGTTCAATACAAAACTGGACGGGAATGTACAGGGAAGTGAGGGACACATTAACTTCAGTCGGTAAATTGAGTTTAAAGAGAGAGCAGAGGGAAGATTTAGGAGAAAGGGTGAAGCAGACTTCTCTAGGCATGAGGCCTTCCAGTAGCTCGAGGAAGAAAAACCAAGCCCAAGAGAATTCTTGGGCTCAAATTCAGACACCAAAATATGTCTACAAGGGACACAGTTATAGTTGCAATATGATCAAGCCTCCATCATCCTGCAAATGCAACAGTTAGACTGGATCCTCCATGCTCAAGCCATTCAATGTGAGAAGGAAACAGATATACAGGGAAATGAAAAATACTGACGATGATACTGCCATAATCAAACCTCCATTACAGCAACATAATGATCCTCGACTAGATACTCCATGTCCGAGTGTCTTAAACAACTTTTATAGACAAAATGGAAAGAAGGAAGTTGACTTCTATTAACATGAAAGTCTCAAGTTGATTACATAACTAGAGAACAGCTATGGTAGAACAAAATTATGATATTGGGAGCTCTGCTCAACCAAACACCTTAACAAAATATGAGAATGACTAGACTATATACGCAGAACCAAAATCGCACCAGCAAGTTCGAGTCATCGCATTGAAGGTGTTACGTTTGCATGCCTCCTGGAAGATTGTGCGTGCAGTCTCTGGTCAGACATGAACTTTTCCAAATGCGATCGTGCTTTAGAACGGGCCTGCGGCTGAGTCAAATAACTGACGATCCTTTCCTGGGATTTCCATTTATGGTGGAAATGATGTTCAACCACCATCACCTACTTTAATAACTGCTCCTTTGGGATTGAAGAGTTCTAAGTCAACTTTGCATCTGAAGGAGGTGGCGATTTTTCATTGTCCTTCACTTGCTTCGTTGGTTTGCTACAAGGGGACATAGTTGGTGGACACAAACGAGGATATGGTGGAGACAATGGTGCGATCGATGTGGAGACGAGACGAGATATGACCATGTGGACAGATGTGGAAGATGGAAGGTGACTGGGAGAGTGCGGGCGGCAAAAAATTTGGGTATTTTGCTAGGACAGGTCAGAGGTGAAATGGAACAGGGTGATGATGTGGGGCTAGAGGAAACCCCACAAGAGTAGGCGGGATGAGGACCATCTGCCTAGATGGAGGTGAGCGGTAGAACACCTGGCAGGAGATGGTAGGCGAGAGTGATAAGGGAACGTGACCCGAAGTTAGGTGGAGGACAGGTGTGCCATAATGAGATGACGAGGGAGAGAAGATGATGTGATGGGCAGAAGAGAGAGATGGAGTTGAGGAAAGATGGAAATGGGAGGAAGAAGCGGTAAGGGAGAGCGATAAGTGGGTTATTACAGAGGGGGGGGTGGTGGTAAGAAATTTGTAGCAGGAGGGGTCTGAAATGACAAGAATGTGCCACGATAATAGTAGGTTCGATGGGGAAAGAGATTTTTCGGACCCCTCCCCCCTTCGTTAAAAGAATAATGATGGGGGGGTCTGGTATGGACCACACACCATAGATCTAGGCACCATAGATCTAGGCATGCAGGTTTTCAATAGCCCATATCTATGCGCCAATTAGCATAATCGCACTGAGATGACATCAACTCCGGGGGACTTCGGATAATCATCATTTATTGGGTCTTTAACCCCATTCTTCATATTTCTTTCACCAAGGGGCCAAATTCTTAGGAAAAACACCCCTTTACAAATTAATGTGACAACATTAGGCTCCATGGGGGATAGAGTCCTTTGTGTGAGGCTGTAAGATCTTCTTTTGTAGCTCCAGTTGCCAACTATTGGGTTGTGGAGTCAAGCTCAAAACACCCTACTGAGGAATATATGCCGAAAAATAAAAAGAAAACAAACATACAAGGGCTCCAAGGAGCTTATTTATGTACAATCCTAAAATTTAAACTTTACATGGTGCTAGGTGAAAGAAAATTTCCACAATAGCCAATCAAGTAACTTTCTGAATGGAAGTAGCTTTACTCTGTCGGTGATTACTACCAAATGATGCAACTGTGATAACAAAATGGTTACACCCTTAAGATTTTCTCCTAGGGATGAAGTTGAGATAAAATAGGGTGGCTCCAGGGCATGAAGGAAATTCCACTCCATGTACTCGTTGACAGGCTCATAGAATGAGTGGAAAATTTTGTAAAATTTGTTGAAAAAATCTTGCTCTGCTTCACAGCTACTCATACAGGGATGAATGTCATTGGTAGGCACAGGCGAATGGGAAGCTGATACTGGATGATTATCCTCAGATGATGGTTGCTCGGTTATAGGCTTTGGATAGGAGATAAACTTCCCCTCCTGCTGCTCCTGTTGTTCATCTTCTTGGCTCTCCCAAGGCTCATAGTCATAATCATCATAGAAAGGACATGTGGGAAATCTCCTTTCTTTGATCTGCTACTCAGTGATTTCTAAAGGCCCTGGATGGTTGATTTCCTCATTGTAATCTCCTTTAAGAAAAAGAGGATAAGGCTATGTTGCGTGTTCTTGGATATCCTACATATCTAGCTCATAATCTAATTCATAGTTGTCATATACATGTTGACTTCTCCTCTGGTTAGCAAAATGTGATGTAGGGCTCTGTTGCTATTCTTCTGAATAATAATCAAATCTAGGGACAATATACACCTCAGGATCACAATGCAGGGCCTCTACAATCATGAAATATTCATCATAATCCTTCGTAGGGATGCCAATAACATCTTCTTCAAGGGATGGAAAATCCTCTGCATTTTCTTGAAAAAGGAAGCACTCATGTTCTTCCTTCAACTCATCTAATTATGCATAAAGAGACTTCACCAGCTCACTCACATCATCTCCTTCCTCCTTGCAGCCTTCATCCTCATTGCTTTCCTCTGATGCAAATGAACATGGATGACAAAGGATTTATTCATGATCCAAGTCATCATGCCCATCGTCACAGCCTGCGTAGGAAAAATCTCTATCTTGAATACATTCGTTGTATCCCTCGCAACAACTATGATAAATTAACTCAGAGGGATAAAAATTCTGACAATGAGCGTTGAAGGCTTCATGAAATTCTCCCAGTGAAGAAATTCTAGCAGGGGATAAAGAATGATACCACTCATGACCATCCCCTGCTAACGAGAACATGAACATATTCATTAATACATCCTCCTGATGTATCTCCCACTGGTGCATGAGTTCATAAAAATTCCTGAGATGTTGACCAGGGTTGTCCTCTTTATCCTCTCTAAATATAGGAAATTGATCATTCCATTCATTTGGAGTAGGAACAACATGTGGAAAACTAGGAACAACAGAAAAATTAAAGGGAGAAAACCTTCGAGCCAGGATTCTTTCCATTTTGAACCAGTGGACAATCAATTCTTCAACCATGGAGTCGCCAGGTGAATGATGCGCAGGATGAGTGTGTCTAGTCCTTGTTCACCATCAAAGACCATATATGATCGTTGTGTTCTATGAGGGGCTACCAATTGTAGCTAGAAGTAGCCACATTGAAACAACAGAGTTGAGACAGTGGAGTCGCCAGGTGCACAGTTTCAATCTTGATGTATTGGGTTCTAATGCACCTTCAAAACAAGTAAGATTTGTCATTCAATCCCAGGGAAAATCTTCAACTTCATCCCCGACAACGACACCATAAATGTTATCACCTGAAGCCACCTCTGGATTGTAGTAGAGGTAAGCCCGATACCCATTAGTGTTTCGGGTGGATGTTGGTTTAAATGTGGATGGTCGATGGCCAAAACTCAACAACATGAAATATGTTCAACACAGAACTGGATGGGAATGTACAGGGAAGTGAGGGCCACATTAACTTCAGTCAGTAAATTGAGTTTAAAGCGAGATCAAAGGGAATATTTAGGAGAAAGGGTGAAGGAGACTGCTCTGGCATGAGGCCTTCCAGCAGCTCAGAGAAGAAAACCCAAGCCCAACATCATTCTTGGTCTCAAATTCAGATAACAAAACATGTCTACAAGGGACATAGTTACAGTTGCAATATGATCAAACCTCCACCATCGTGCAACTGCAACAGCTCGAGTGGATCCTCCATGCCCGAGCCATTCAATGTGAGAAGGAAACAAATATACATCAAAATTAAAAAGACTGACCATGATACTTCCATAATCAAACCTCCATTATAGTAGCATAATGATCCTCCATGCCCGAGTGTCTTAAAAATCTTTTACAAACAAAATGGAAAGAAGGAAGTTGACTTCTATTAACATGAAAGTCTCAAGTCGATTACATAACCAGAGAATAGCTCTGGAAGAATAAAATTACCATATTGGGAGCTATGCTCAACCAAAGACCTTAACAAAATATGAGAATGACTCCTATATACTCAAAACAAAAATTGTAGCAGCGAGTTCAAGTCATCACATTGAAGGCGTTACGTATGCATGCCTCTTGGCAGACTGTGCGTGCAGTCTCTGGTCAGATGCGAACTCTACCAAACACAATCGTGGTTCCAAATGGGCCTGCGACTGAGTGGATTAACTGACAGTCCTTTCCTGGGCTTTCCATTTATGGTGGAAGCAATGTTCAACCACCACAACCTGCTTTAATAAGTACTGCCTTGAGGTCGGAGAGTTCCAAGTCAACTCTACATCTGAAGGAGGTGTCAGTTTCTCATTGTTCTCCGGCTACTTCATTGGGACACTATAAGGGGACATAGTTGGCGAACGAAGACGAGGATCTGGTAGAGACAATGGCCGGATCGACATGGAGATGAGATGAGAGATGGCCATGTGGAAAAATGTGGCAGATGGAAGGTCACCTGGAGAGTGCGGGTGGAAGAAAACATGGGTACTGCACTGGGATAGGTCAGAGATGAAGTGGCATGGGGTGATGATTTGGGGGCAGAGGAAAGGCCGTGGCAGTAGGCGGGATGGGGACCATCTGTCTAGATGGAGGTGAGCGGTAGAACACTTGGCACGAGATGGTAGGCGAGAGTGATAAGGGGACGTGACTAGAAGGTGGGTGGAGGAAAAGTGTGCCATAAGGAGATGAGGAGGGAGAGAAGACGATGTGATGGGTGGAAGAGAGAGATGGAGTTGAATATATATGGAAATAGGAGGAATAAGTGGTAAGGGAGATCAGTAAGTGGGTTATTCCAGTGGGGGTGTGGTGGTGAGAAGTTTGGAGCGGGGGGGGGGTCCGAAATGACAAGAACATGCCACGATAATAGTTGGCCCGTCAAAGAAACCGCTTTTCCAAACCCCCCCCTCTCGTTAAAAGAAGAATATCAGGGGGGTCCGGTATAGACCACACATTGTAGATCTGATCACGTAGATTTCCAGCCGCCCATATATACGCATCGATTAGCACAATGGCGCCCAGGTCACATCAACTCCGACGGACTTAGGATAAGCGCCATTTAGTGGGTTTTTAACCCCATTCTTTGCATTTCTTTCACCAAGGGGCCAACTTCTTAGGAAAAACACCCCTTTACAAATTAGTGTGATAACATGTTATAAACAAAAATGTGTGTGAGATATTGGTATCTTGGTGAAAAGCATGTAATCTCAATGACGTAATATTTTTTAATGGTGTGAGATAACGGGTCAATGATGTCAATGGGTCACCATCCTTTCAAAAAGACAAAATTTCACCTTGAAGGTTGTTTTCCATGTATCATTGGTGTCCATGTGAACCTTATGGTATCCAACTTGGAGGTATAACTTAATCAAGTATCAATGACCCACAAGACGATCCAATGAATCCTTAGTCTAGGGTAGGGGATATTGATTTTTAACATTGAAATAATTATTAAGATATCTATACTCGGTCACCAACCATTCATTATACTCATTTTGAGGATGATAAAGGTCAAATAATAACAATAGGATGAGACAGGTTGTATTCAACTAACACCTAGAATTTTTTGTAGTCCCCTCTAAAGTTCTGCACTAATGGTGGGAGAGAATCAATATGTCATAACACTAGGTAGCCTCCTAGTATGGATTAAAATATCTAAATTAATTGAATGTTCAATATCTCTAAATAAGGGTATTTCTTGGGGCTCCTCAAGCACATCATTATATTCAACCATGTGTTATTAATTGGATTTCAAAATATGTTAGGCCTTGGTGTTCCTTTTGAGAGAGAAAACCACACATAAATGGAAACATTACTATCCAATAACCTACTTGAAAACCACATAACCATAAAATAGTTGGGGTATGGTATATGAGGCAAAGGTAAATTGAAAAGCCTTCCCATCCTAATACAAGTTGTATTGGTTTAGACATCTGACATGGAAGGCATAATGATCATGATGATACCGAAAATGAGTGCAATGCAATCCAAAAATTTGACATCACACTTTATTGTGCCTTTAAAATGAGGGTTAGCACACACAAATATAATGACAATTCATCAAAAGGTGGTTATCCTCATTAGTTACTCACCTTAGTTGGTAAGACTTGGGATGTGATATAGTAGGTAACTTCAACTCCAAGACCACATAGGTTGATATTTATAAAATGCTATTGGATATTTATAAAAAAAAAATATTGTAAATTGTAAAATATTTTTGGATGTGTTAGATATTTATGGAGGATTATTTCACATCTATAAAAAATAATAGGAGATAATATGAATAAGAAAAGTATCAATGAAGATTTATATTTTTTCCCATAAATAAAAGATAATTAATTTACCATTAATTTCAAAAGTTAATTAATTTACAATTCATTTCAAAATTAAAAGAGATTTTCCACCCTCCATTAATGATTTTCTCTACTATATTGTTCTCATTAATGAATATTTCATTTCAACCCTATAGTTGTAATTAAGCTTCTAATAAAAATCACTTATAGTTCTCATTAATGAATATCTCAACCCTATAGTTCTACTCTATAGTTGTAATTAAGCTTCTAATAAAAATCACTTATGAAATATTTGTATGAAATAGCTTTCTTTTCCATTATTATTGTAATATATAAAATTTGGAATTTGATAATCATGTTTTGAAATGATCTTTTAAGATTTGATAATCATTATATTGTTTTTTAAATACTTTGTATGATATCGTTTTTGAAACAAAACTTACTGAGAATTCTTGGTTTCTTGTCAAACTAGGAGGAACACCTATCATAAAAGCAATATCATTAGCCCAAGATAATGATTACTCTAATTAAAATCAACACAATTTTTTTGGAAAACATCTAATTTATGATTTAAAAAACTAAAAAACAAATCAATTCAAATCCGTACCTATCATATTACAATTAATCTCTTCATACGAATAATCACAATTAATCTCGTAAGCCTTGGATAACAACAACAATCTATACATCCTAACTCTATGTATGATAACGACAACCTTTACCACTAATCTTCGAGAGTTGGTTGGAGTCACGAGAGGTTTCCTGTATTAGTCGCGTCATAGTGAAGTCACCTCTGGATTGCAACAGAGGTAAGCCCAATACCCATCAGTGTTTGGGGTGGATGTTGGTTTAAATGTGGATGTTCGATGGCCAAAAATCAACAATGTGAAAGATGGTAAATACAAAACTGGACGAGAATGTACAGGGAAGTGAGGGACACATTAACTTCAGTCGGTAAATTGAGTTTAAAGCGAGACCAAAGGGAATATTTAGGAGAACGGGTGAAGGAGACTTCTCTAGGAATGAGGCCTTCCAGCAGCTCGAGGAAGAAAAACCAAGCCCAAGAGAATTCTTGGGCTCAAATTCAGACACCAAAATATGTCTACAAGGGACACAGTTACAGTTGCAATATGATCAATCCTCCATCATCCTGCAAATGCAACAGTTCGAATGGATCCTCCATGATCGAGCCATTCAATGAGAGAAGGAAACAGATATATAGGGAAATGAAAAAGACTGACCATGATACTGCCATAATCAAACCTCCATTACAGCAGCATAACGATCCTCAACTAGATCATCCATGCCCGAGTGTCTTAAACAACTTTTACATACAAAATGGAAAGAAGGAAGCTGACTTCTATTAACATGAAAGTCTCAAGTTGATTACATAACCAGAGAACAACTCTAGTAGAACAAAATTACGATATTGGGAGCTCTGCTCAACCAAACACCTTAACAAAATATGAGAATGACTAGACTATATACGCAGAACCAAAATCGCACTAGCAAGTTCGAGTCATCGCATTGAAGGTGTTACATCTGCATGCCTCCTAGAAGACTGTGCGTGCAGTCTCTGATCAAACGTGAACTTTTCCAGATGCGCTCGTGCTTCAGAACAGGCCTGCGGCTGAGTGGACTAACTGACGGTCCTTTCCTGGGATTTCCATTTATGGTGGAAATGATGTTCAACCACCACCACCTACTTTAATAACTCCTCCCTTTGGATTGAAGAGTTCCAAGTCAATTGTGCATCTGAAGGAGGTGGCGGTTTCTCATTTTCCTTCACCTACTTCGTTGGTCCACTACAAGGGGACATAGTTGGTGGAAACAAACGAGGATATGGTGGAGACAATGGCGCGATCGACGTGGAGGTGAGACAAGAGACGACCATGTGGACATATGTGGAAGATGGAAGGTGACTCGGAGAGTGTGAGTGGCAGAAAATTTGGGTATTGTGCTAGGACAGGTCAGAGGTGAAGTTGCACGGGGTGATGATGTGGGGGCAGAGGAAAGTCCACGAGAGTAGGCGGGATGAGGACCATCTGCCTAGATGGAGGTGAGCGGTAGAACACCTGGCAGGATATGGTAGGCTAGAGTAATAAGGGGACGTGACCCGAAGTTGGGTGGAGGACAAGTGTGCCATAAGGAGATGAGGAGGGAGAAAATATGATGTGATGGGAAAAAGAGAGAGATGGAGATGAGGAAAGATGGAAACGAGAGGAGGAAGTGATAAGGGAGAGCTATAAGTGGGTTATTACAGAGGGGGGGGTGGTGGTAAGCAGTTTGGAGCAGGAGGGTTCCAAAATGAAGAGAACGTGCCATGATAAGAGTGGGCACGTTCGGGAAAGCGCTTTTTCGGACCCCTCCCCCCTTCGTTAAAAGAAGAATGATGGGGGGGTCTAGTATGGAACACACACCGTAGATCTAGGGACACATATTTTCAACCGCCCATATCTACGCTCCAATTAGCATAATCGCACCGAGGTCACATCAACTCCGGCGGACTTAGGATAAGCGTCATTTATTGGGTTTTTAACCCCATTCTTCGCATTTCTTTCACCAAGGGGCCAAATTCTTAGGAAAAAAACCCCTTTACAAATTAATGTGACAACATTAGGCTCCATGGGGGACAGAGTCCTTCGTGTGAGGCTGTAAGATCCTCTTTTGCAGCTCCAATCACCAACTGTTGGGTTGTGGAGTCAAGCTCAAAACACCCTGTTGAGGAATATATGCCGAAAAATAAAAAGAAAACAAACATACAAGGGCTCCAAGGAGCTTATTTATGTACAATCCTAAAATAAACAAACTTTACATGGTGCTAGGTGAAAGAAAATTTCCACAATACCCAATCAAGTAACTTTCTAAATGGAAGTAGCTTTACTCTGTCAGTGATTACTACTAGATGATGAAACTGTGATAGCAGAACGGTTACACCCTTAAGATTTTCTCCCAGGGCTGAAGTTGAGATAAAATAGGGCGGCTCTAGGGCATGAAGGAAATGCCACTCCATGTACTCGTTGACAGGCTCATAGAATGAGTGGCAAATTTTGTGAAATTTGTTGAAAAATTCTTCTCTGCTTCACAGCTATTGATACAGGGATGAATATCATTGGTAGGCACAGGTGGATGGGAAGATAATACAGGATGATTATCCTCAATTGATGGTTGCTCGGTTACAGGCTCTGGATAGGAGATAAACTTCCCCTCCTGATAAGACAATGATTGATTGAATGAAAGGGACATATTACCGTTTGGAGGCGTGGATGTAATGAAATCATAATACAACTTTTGGAAAGGTGGGAANTGTCGTACTTGGTTTTTTTTATTTGTTTTGGGCTATTAGGTACTTAAAATAAAACCCTAATCATTATCATCACTTGCCGCATAAGTTCTTACCAAAGTATAAATACCCTATGTAAAGTTCTTAAGTTCAAGTCCATTTACAAGTAGATAATTCTGTACACTGGAGTTTTGATATACTGGTAATTACCCTACAACTGTCTCTGTAATAATAACCTAGCTTAAAAAGGGATTATACGAGAATTCAACCATGAAATTTCCTTCTGATTATCATAACAATTAAAAGGTAGACTTTAATATTCATTCGGCATTAACTCAAACGTAAAAGTGTTACTCAACATTCATTTGTAAGGAATTCTATTAGTTTCCTTTTATACTTCATACATTGAACAGATTTTTCCCAGGTTATGGTATTCATACCAAATTAAAAGAGGGAATTACTACTGTACTGAATTA
>SNQJ01S0019642.1:81272-105634 GCA_010110895.2 Picea sitchensis
GTATTAAAATGGGGGAAAATAAAATAAAAATATAAATAAGGTTAAATAGGGTTACGTATCCCATGAGGGATAACGTAACCCATACGTTAAAGGGAATATTAAATAGAGGATAAGACCATTAATAAAGAACTAATTGAATAGATTAGGCTTTAATGAATGGATAAGGTGTTAGGTGGGGAGTGAAGGTTGGAGGGCGGTCGAGGAGGCATAAGGGAAGGAGGAGGATTCATTTGGGGATTTCATTCATGCAGTTCACGAGAGGAGATTTTTGGGAGCTTTGAGACTGAGTTAGAACAGTGGGATTTACAGTGGACACCGGGGCTGAGGGGTTTTGGGCTCGGAGGGCTAGGACGTCCGTAGATGTCCTAGGGCCAGGCGTACTGGTCGATAGGGTGGCCGGTTTTGGGGTGTTCAAGCGAAGGTTCAAGCGAAGATTCAAGCTGCTGCAAATAGTAGCATCAGTGACAGGTATTTAAACTCAAAATTGTGAAGTGTTTACTTAAATTTAACTTGTATGAAAATTGTTATGTAGATTTAAATTGTTATGCAAATTGTTTTGGAAAATGTTATTTTATTTATCAAAATCTGGGAATGAATATGCGTGAGTAAGCAAATTTTTAGTAAGTTTCAAAATTTCCGCTCTGTTTTATTTTATGGTAGCTTAAATGAAATCATAGTCACTAGATGTTGTAAGCTGGGATGAACCATTGGCTGTAGGTCGGGCATTTGGCATTCACCAAAGCATCCGAGAGCACCTCAAATAGGATATCCATATTTTGGTGGAGGATTCGTTGAGAGTGTTCCTGGTCCGCTTGCCTCTGTCTGATTTTCAAGAGGATGCTAAGGTTCTCCTCCACGAGGCGATTAGCGAAGTGCTACATCAAGTTGTCTTCCTCTTTTCCCACTGCTCTGTCAACTTCTGGAGTAGTGTCTTTGGATGTACCTATATGAATCTACAACTGCAATTTTGGAGGGGCCTCCTCCTCTACTCCACAACTACCATCCCCATAATAGGGTTCGACTGGTTTGACTATGGGAGGGGCTAGGAGGTTGGTGGGTATAGGAGTGTGTGCGTCTAGGGGTGGAGCATCCAACAGTGGCGCCTCCTCTTTTACTTTTCCCAGTGGAAGGAGGGACGAGGGGTGGTGGGAAGTGGAGGTTTCCGCTTCTAGTTTTACCTGAGAGGCTCCATGGAGGGTGTCTGAATTATCTCTTTGGTTGGAGTTTTAAGGATCGACAAAGTGGGCGATGAGCATCCTTTGCGAGGGGGCGAGTCTGTTGTTTCTAGAGAGGGTGCCCCTGTCATGGGCATCCCTATTAGATTTACCACACTCCTAGGGCATGCTGGAGGGGATGTGAGGGTGGTGTAGTGGGTAAAGGAGGGAGACAAAGAGTCCTTGGGGAGAGGTGGAGCTGAGATAATCGGGGAGGATGTCGTTGGTGCGAATAGAAAGTTCGCAACTGGAGAGAACTTGTGAATTGTAGTGGGAGCCTAGGAACGCAACTAGGAGGGTGCACCAGATGGGAAAAAGAATCGAGGAGGGCTCTTGATATAAGACCTGTTTGTCGCCTTTAATGTCATTGAAGGGTGAAATGACCTCTACAACTACCAGTGATTCTTGAGAGGACCTCTGCGTCTGGCAGGTACTCCTTTCCTGATTGATGTGCTCACTCGAGTGCCTTGCCAAGTGCATTACCATAAATCCTCTCATGGTGTGAGCCATGGAGGAACGAATGCCTCAGGGCTAGCGGCTAGGGTTAGTAACACCCCTGGCTGCCCTGTGCCAACTGTGTGCACAATATCTCGAAGTGGCACCCCATCCGAGTGAGGGAAATCCCTTTGGGCTAACTCCATGCAGCGCATCCAAAGGGGTGAGCTTCTGGAATGCCTTGAGTTTGTGATCCTGATTCGTTGATCCGAGTTTGCTCTAGCATTGGCCAATCTGTCTGCCACCTTGTTTTCACTTCTCCTTATGTGAGAGGTGATGAAAGTGAGAGAGGGTATGAAGAGTGACTGGAAACTACAGAGGGGGCCCAAGAGGCGCCAACTAGGGGTCATTCTTTCTGGATCCCTTCCATGTAGGCTTTTTGTTGCCAGATCAATTATGGCTTTGGAGTCCCCTTCTATGACTAGGAAAGTGAGGTTGTGGTCCAACACTAATTGCACTCCTTTAATGAGACCCCAAATTTCTGTTGATTTGTTAGTGTCAAATCCTAGATTTTCTGCAGTGAGACTATGAATTTGGCCCTTGCTATTCCTAATGACTGCTCCTAGGCCAGAGAGACCTGGATTACCTTTTGAAGCACCATCAAATTTGATTTTGTAAAAGTAGTCCTCGGGGGGAGACTAGACCGAGGGGTTGAAGGATTTGATTGAGGGGGGGGACTGTTGTGGAGGTAAAGAGTAAGATTAGATGAAGCCCCAAAAGTTGAGGATCATAATCTTACCTGGATCAAAGGGAAAATATTCTTGGGTCCACTATTGGAGGTGGAGAGTTTCCTACAGATTAGAGAGAATGGTTGACTAGAGGCGGGCAGGCTAGGAAGGTTGGGAGTGAAATATTATTTTGTTCCTCTCTTTCCAGACTTTCCAAACTGTGAATCGTGGTAGGAGTTGTCAGGCTCTGTTCAAGATTGGGATTTTGAAAGGGTCAGTTCCCCATTCTTTGATCATGCTCGTGACGATGTATTTGACCCGTTTTGTTCTTCTCATGAGTTTTGTGGCTTGGTTCCAGATCTCCTTGCTGAGGTTGTATTTGTTTAGGAGATGCTCCATAGTTTCTGCGCGATGATAGCAAAGATGATAGATCGAGGGGCCAATAAAACCCCTTCGTTGTATATTATCCCAGGTTAAGAGATTTCTTTGTTGAAGGAACCAGAGGAAAGTGGAGACCTTGGGCCATAATTTTGATTTCCAAATTGTCATCCAGATGTGGTCTTTTTGCAGGGCTTGGATTTTTTCTTGAAGGGTGTACCCTTCTTTGAGGGTGAAGTGTCCTTGGGGTGTATGCCCCCATATGAGAATGTCTGGATCTGTGGTTATTCAGATTATTCTAGGTAGAATTGCTTGCCTCCACCATTGTAGGTCACATTTTGTTGTTGTTCAAAGCTTGTGATGGGTTTATTTCCACTTCTCTAGGGAGAGTTGCTTAGAGTGTTCATCCACATGTCTGCCATGTTGCATGTGTCAAGATTTTGAATGTGATATTCATAGGGGTGCAAGTGTTCCTCTGACTGGAGGGGTGGTAATTGTTGCCAAGAGTCTGTCCAGAAGAGGGCTCTTTGGCCATTCCGAATTTCCCAGAAAGCATGTTCCTGTATTAGTGGTCGATTTTTCCAAGCTGCGTTCCAGATGTTGGAGCCATGAGTGTTGTCCTGCATCTTGATCAAATGATTTTGCTGCATGTTTGGTGCATATTTCTGCTTCCATAGCTTTGCCCATATTTTCGTTGGTGTTTTGAGCCATCTCACCATATTTTAGTTCCCATAGTGTTATTTAATTTGCCAGGATCCCTGAGGCCTAGGCCACCCAGAGGCTTGGGCTTGCAAACCTTATCCCAGTTGAATAGGGCCCACTTCTTGTTCGGATTGTGGCTGTGCTAGAGGAAGTTAACTTGAAAATGTCTTATCTTCTTTATGATTGATTGGGGGCTGGCCAAGGCTAAGAAGAGGTAGGTTGGGATGGCTTGGAGGATAGATTTTAAGAGGGTGATTCGGGCTAGGAGGTTGAGGGAGTGGAAATTCCAAGTGTTGAGAAGGTTGGAGATAGAGAGAAGGAGGGAGTCCAAAGAAATGTTTCTAGCTGTCAACTCTGAGAGAGGGAGGCCTAGGTACTGAGAGGGGAGGGAGAAGACAGGGATGTTCAGTAGTTGTGAAATGTGTTGCTGGATAGCAACAAACATGTTAAAGAAGAAGAGTTATGATTTGGCTAGATTAAAGGTTGTGTCTAAGGCTTCACTGAAATCATTGAGGATGGAGCTAAGTTTGTTTGCTTCTTGCATTGTGGGGGTGTTCATGAGCATGGTGTCGTCAACAAACTAGCTATGTGAAGCAGCATGTTGAAGCCCATGAAGAGGAAGACCTTGTAGGGAGTTTTTTTGAATAGAGGCTTTGATGTAGCGTCTAAGGCCTTTAGCCATTATAACAAAGAGGAAAAGAGAGAGGATCACCTTGCCTTATTCCTTGTGAAGGTGAAAAAGGTTGGGAGCGGGATCCATTAAAAAGGATTGAAAATAAGGTGGAAGAGATAAGATTCATTATCCAGGCTACCCATCTTTTGAAGAAGCCAAAGGTTGTTAAGACAGATTTCATGTACTAGCTTAATTTTTCAAAAGCCTTTGAAATATCAAGTTTTAGAAGCATACCTGGAGTGCAGGTGCTCTTGAGTGAATGGATGATTTCGTGGACCAAAATGACACTTTCCATGATTTTCTTGCGTTCAACGTATCCAGATTGTTCCTTGGAGATAATGAAGGGTAGGATTGGATTGAGTTTTAGAGCGATGACCTTGGAGATAATTTTGTAAATCACATTGCAAAGTGCTATGGGTCTAAAGTTTTTCAGATTTGTGACTCTTTCTTCTTTGGGTATTAGGGTGAGGAAGGTGGAATTTAGTGTTGGGAGTACTTTGCCAGAGCTGTGAGATTCTTCAACTAGTTGCCACACTTTGTTCCTTGACATTGACCAACACGAGTGGAAGAAGTCTTTGGTGAAGCCATCCGGGCCTCGATATTTTCCTGCGTGTAGTTCCTAGATGGTCTGATCCACCTTAGCTTGGGTTATGGGTGTCATGAGGGCTTCATTTTTTTACTGGGAGATTAGAGTGGGGATGTTTTGGGTGATCTTTTCAATAGCAAAGGTACGGTCCACATGGGTTTCTGAGAGGAGGTCCTTGTAGAAACCCATTAGATCCTGCGTTATTTCCTGATGGGATAGTAAGGGGGTTCCCTACGTTTCTTCCAGCTTTGTGATGTGATTTATATGGTGCCTATGGATCATGGAATGGTGGAAGAATTTGGTATTTTTTTCTCCTTCTTTTAGCCATTGAACCCAATATTTTTATCTCTAGAGGATTTCTTCTTGCATGTATCTTTCTTCCAGTTGTCATTTGATGTTTTGTTCCTCTTGTTGTTGAGTTAGTGTGAGCCTTGTTTGGATGATTTGGGCTTGAAGGGTCTCAACTTTTTGTTCTAGCAGTTTCCTTTTCTGGAAAATGTTCTCGAAGACTTCTTTATTCCATTTACGCACCTTTTGTTTGAAATATTTAATCTTTTGCTGGAAGAAATACATTTTTGTACCCCTCTATATTTTCGCTATGCTCCACCAATGATGGGCTAACTCCTGGAAGTCTGAATGGGAGAGCCAAAATTTCTCAAATCTGAAGAGTTTGAACTTGGGGGTGGCAATCGTGTCTACCAATAGCTGAACCGGCCAATGGTCCGAGCCTGCCTTCGGGACGATGTTGCATTCTACTAAGGGGCCTTCCAAAAGGAGAGTTTTTTAAATGAAGAAGCAATCTATCCTGTAGGATATTTGGTGGTGTCCCGAGATTTTTTTGGTCTAGGTGTAGGTGCCATTGTCATTCTCTATATCTACCAGTCTAAGGTTCTCTATGAGTTCCTAGAATTTTAGACTGTCCTGCTCCATGCATTTTTTCCCCCCTATTTTCTCCTCTAGCATGAGAATCATGTTGAAGTCACTCCCGATTGTCCATCGCTTGTGCTCAGCTAGAGATCCTAGGTAAGCCATACTCTGCAAAAATAGATCTTTGTCTTGGTTGTTTTGTGGTCCATAGGCGTTAGTGATCATTCCCTCCTTGTCCGAGCCTATGGCTCGATAACGCACTGTGATGGTGCTTGGAGTGGAAAATCCTTGATCTAGGATAACTATTGCAGGATTCCAAAGGATGGTCAGCCCCTTTCGAGTCTGTTTGATAGGAGTCACAATTGTGCCAACATATTTTGAAGATATCTTTTGCAGTTTTCCCCACACATTTTGTTTCTTGTATCAAGAGTATGGTAGGGTATTCCATTTTGATGAAATTACGGAGAGTCCACTACTTGGATCTTCCATTTAGGCCTCTGATATTCCAAGTGAGGATATTCATAGTTAACAGTTTGGTGGGTGGGAAAAGGAGCTCTATGAGAGCTTTTGAATCTGTCTTGAGTTGATCATATAGTTTCTTGCCTGCTTTATTAGCTGGTGAGCCAATTTTCTGCCTCGTCGCTTGTTTTCTTTTTGGTGTCTTCTTGGATCTAGGTTTAGGTCAATGTTGATCCCCAAACTAGATGTATCCCCTACTGATGAGTCCAGAAATACCTTGTAAAATTTCCTAAGTTGGTCCTCTGGTAGGGTTTGGAGATCCTTCTTGTTGAGTGCTTTTTCTAACCTATCTAGGTCAATTTATGCCAGGTCTTGGTCATCCATTTACATGGTTGTATCTTCTTCCCTTTCTAGTTGTTTCCCTGATATTGGGTGAGTCTGTGGATCTACTTGGTTTGTTGGGGTATGATGTCCTTTTGACAGTTGATCTTCCTTATGCTTTCTATGGTCTTTCCCTGCAATCTTGAGGGGGTTTTCCACCTCTTCTTCCCCTGGAAGGAGGTTAAGGGCTTCAAATGAATTGGTATTCGAGTTCTTTCTTCCATTGGTGGTTGTGGGCTTCTTCTACACTTGTATTCTTCAATTTTGAACCTGGGTGAATCCTTCCTTTGGTTTCTCTTCAACTTCCTTCTTGGGTGGGGCATTTAGAGGGAAGTCTCTAAAAAGGTGCCCATGTTCATGGCATTTTTGACACCTGAATGGGATGTGTTCATAGTCTATGATTTCATCCCATTCATCGTCTTGGTATTCTAGGTTTATTGTTCCTGGAAGAGATTTGGAGATGTTCATGTAGACACATATCCTTGTGTAAGAGGTGTTTGTTCTCTATTTGGTAGCTTCAGAAGATTTAACATGTTTTCGCAGGGTGTTACTTATGCCCGTTAAAATTTATTCTAACCAAAACTTCAGGTAGGAAATAGAAAAAAATCCATACCGGTGTGTAGGCAAAGTTTTCCTTTTATGGGCAGAAGCGGTCTTTCCAGAATCGCAGGTAAAGGCTGACAGAGTTGTATAAATACAGTCCTCCTTAAAAGATGAGTTCCTTGTCCTCCAAGTTATAGAATATTACTGTAAATAATCCTTTGGAGATTAGTTGGAGCTCATAGTCTCCCTTGGGGTTCCACCACGCCTTGATCCAACGAGCTAGGTCCTTTTCTGAGGGCTAGAGACCTAGGAATTTTCCTATGAGGGCCTGGCCTCTCATGAACTCAGTATGCTCCCCTATTCTGGTGGTGTTGATGATGTACTTGAGCACAAATGGGGCTTAAGGAATACATTTTACAAGTATCCAAACCTGATCTGCTTGTGGATGCAAGGATTCTACATCCATGTTCAATTCCTTTCTTCAATCTGTTTCTTCTTGCAGATATTGTTCTCGTATGTGCAATGGTTTCTTAAAGGATGGACGACACGCTCAAGATTTCTCTGAATCATTTGTTGTGACGTTATGGTAAGAAGGGGAATTTTAACCCCCCTTCTATTCCCATTCTATTGTGGCAGTCAGAACCACGGAGTAGGGGAGATCAACGCGTACATAGGAGGTCAGAAGTGGTCAGGGTAGGAGGGAAACTCGCGCATGAAAACCATAAACCTTGTAGAACATGCTATATTCATATAATTATTAACACAAATTATATTAGTAATTTCAATATTGTAGTTGTTGCAATAGGAGAAACATTGTCCTCCATTGAATTTTAATTTTATTGAAATAAGATTTAAAATTTATCAATCTATACATTGTAACATTTCTTGTAAATTTGGGGAAAACTTCTACTAGTTCTAGATACTCCTATCCACATTCCCAATTCTCTTAGAAACTCATGTAACATAGTATAAATGGATTAAGAGTGTTTAAATTTTTTTCGAACATTTGGATTATATGGACTTAATCATTCAAATCTGTAAATATAATAATTTATTTTAGAACAAAATTAAACTAATAGTATCCCTCTAAAAAGACTAAAAATTAGTGTGGAGTAGTGGTCTATGTGGAGAAGAGAACATTCATAATCGAAATCTTGAAGATAGCAAGATAGGGTTTGATAATCATAAACACAGAGGAGAAAAACATAGTTACCAAAGGGGGTGGCAATGGAACCCCCTCTTACAAGAAGGTAGTGCTGGACAAGGGCAAAGGCCACGTGGTAGTGGTTTCAAGGAACCAATGACGAGCGCATCAGGATCAAGACTGGAAAATAATCAGTAAAGAAACTAGGAAGAAAGGGATCACATGGGAGAATAAGTCAGAGAAACCCATAATGATAAGTAGAAACCAGGGAACCCTAATGGAGTAGAAGGGCGCAACCTGTGTAAACCTAAGAAAACACTGATACCCAAGGTCATACTGAAGGACCCACAAGTGCAACTCTATTGGGACAAGATGAAGATCCATCCACTCATTTGCCAGTTCATGGATTTGTGGCCCATAGTGAGAACATTGTGCAACTGGATAAAATACCAATGGAAGCCAAGAGGAGGAGTGCAACTCCACCTGGGGTCGAAAGGCTTCTTCACAATAGTATTCATGAACTTGGAGGATAGGGATAGAATCTTTGAGGGGGGGGTCATACTTCCACGCTTCAGCAGGACTGTACATGTGGCCATGGAAGGAAAAATTCTACTTAGAGAAAGAAACCTTCAAGAATGTACCCACCTGCCTGAGGCTTTACTCCCTTCCGCTAGACTACTGGCTACCCTCCACCTTAGAAGCAATAAGGAACAAACTTGGAAAATATGTGAAGACATCGGAAGAAACCCTAAAATCAAGATATACCTCCTACGCAAGGATCTACATAGAGATGGATGTTTCAGGGGCACTCCTAGAATCCATAAGGTTGTAATTCAGGGATGAGGAATGGATACAAAGCATACACTACGAGAATATCCCTTTTAGATGCAAAAGATTCCATGAACATGGTCACCTATTTAGAGAATGCCCTCTCAATAAAAAACAAGAAGAGGAAAACACAAAAATACAACAAGATGAGGATTGTTTTTTCAATCCAAACCACAGAAACAGAGCAAACAAGAAACCAAGCAAATCCCCAACGGGTAGCAATCCGGAAGCCAGGACCCGAACAAAAGTACGAGATAAAACTAGCAAAGGGTAAGAAGGAGGAAAGGAAAAGGGAAAAGCCAAAGAAGCTAAGGAACAAAGCACAGATGAGAACACAAACAACCCAAGAAATAAGATGGAACAAAGGGTTAGAGCAACTCCTATGGATGGAGAAAATAGAGACACCAACACCCCCATGCAAGAGGTAGATGGAGATGCAAAAATGACGTCAAGTGAGGTAGGAACATAAGACCCTGATCACAAAGATATTGTGGAAAGGGAAGGAATAAATCTCCCAAACATATTGGAACAATGGAAAACGCAGGGCGTAGACATTGTACCAGGGATGATTTTAGGGGATAAATTTCGTTCATGGGCTAATTTTCCATGGTTTTTCCAAAAATGAGATTCGCTATTTTAAAAATGATTCGCCCAAATTCTATAGAATAAAATTATTTTACCTTAAAAATCGTCAAAATTTTATAAAAACTATATAAAATACTTAGAAATTTGAATATTTTTACAAAAATATCGCCAAACATTTATAGTTGACATATGAAGGATTAGTAATATTCGCCAAGGTTTCTACATTTTAAAATAAATTTCCATCCTTAAAAGCATCCTTGCATTGTACTAGTGGAGAAACTAGATCGTATCTAAATGGCTCAAGTGCACGCATGGGAAGATAGGACACCTCAGAATCAAAACTGGCGAGGGACAACTCCAGATCTCACCCAAGCAGGCAAGAAGGAAGAAAGGAAGGAAATCAAACAACATAGCCCTACAGGAACTAGGAGATCTACTGATAATGTCAGGTAATATCAAAAATCTATTTCCCCACTCCCCCTCACATGTTTAAATGAATATTATAACCTAGACTATTAGAGGCCTAAACATCCCATGAAATAATATAATCCTTAAAAATAGACCGAGGAAGGAACAACTAGACCTCTGTTTCATCCAAGATACAAAATACACTATAGACAGAATGGAAACAATCAGAAGAAAACAATGGAGCAAGTACAAGACATTGGTTGTTGAAGGACATCAAACGGCAGACAGTATTCTCATCTTGTGGAACCGACAAGTGATGAATTTACTAGCAGCTGAAGCCACCAGACACACACTTTCTGATAACTTGCAAATCATAGGTAACACAGAGGTGATTCCATGCACTAATGTGTATGGTCTCCAGATGGTGGAAGAAAAGAGAAGAATGCTCCTAGACCTAGAAAAGTTAAGAGACCATTCCAACAACCTCCACTGGATCTTGGTAGGGGACTTGAACATCATCATGACACTTGCAGAAAAAAAGGATGCACCAGGATACTGAATAGAGATGCAGAATCATTTTCAGTGTTCATTGACACAATGGATATGGTAGACATCAAAACCATTAATGGCTAGTTCACATGGAACAACAAACGGATAAAGAAAAATCAGATTGCAACAAGGCTAGACCGATTCTTGGTGTCGGAGTCCATTATTCTATAGGGTTTAACTTTAGACTGCATCATCCTTCCCTTTGGGGGTTCAGACCACTGGCAAGTCCAATTGGAAGCAGACTTCCAAACCACACCAAGGAATATACCATTCAGATTCAAGAAATTTTGGATCGACCATCCCACGTTCAAGGAGAATATTAGCCAATGGTGGTGGGCACAAAAAATGGAGCAAGGGACAAGGATGTTCAATCTTTATAATAAACTTAGGTACATCAAACATCAAATCAAGGAGTGGAACAAGGAAATATTTGGAAACATAAACCAAGAAAAGAAAAATATTGAAGACAAAATAAAGAAACTCTGGGAAATCTACATAGAAAAGGGCTATACAAAGGATAGGAAAGAGGAAGAGACACAAATGACTCAAGAATGGGAAGCAAGATGCCACCAGGAAGAGACTCTATGGTGCCAAAAGTCTAGAATCAAGTGGCTAAAGCAAGGAGAGTGGAACACAAAGTTTTTTCATAGAACAACCATTTCTAGAAGAACCCACAACAAAATCCTATAAATTCAGGATCAGGATGGGATCGAGAGAGATTCCCACAAGGAGATTGAAAACATATTGGTAAACCACTTCGAGGGGATATCCCAGGAACCCAACCAAGACAGAATAGAGGCCATACAAAGAATAACTCAACACATCCCCAAGCTAGTTACTAAGGAACAAAATATCAACCTAAACAAACCGATCACTAAGGAGGAAGTTGACCAAGTGGTCCAGGAGATGCCTAATGGAAAGGCCCCAGGCCCAGATGGATTCACGGTGGAATTATTCAAATCTTGCTGGGAAGTGGTCAAACATGACATTTATGGGGTTGTTGAAGAGTCCAAACGCTCGGCCTCCATTCTGAAAGCACTAAATTCCAAAATGATTACTTTAATCCCCAAAGAAAACGAAGCAAGGACCGCAGACCTCTACAAAGCCATAGCTTTAGGCAATGTAGTCTACAAGATAATCTCCAAATTCATAGCCAATATACTAAAACCTCTTCTACCCACACCGATTTCACGGGAACAACTGGGTTTTGTAGAAGGGCGACAAATTGTGGACAACATCATCCATTCCCATGAGCTGATACACACACTGAAACTCCAGAGGAGAGGGGGATGATAATCCAGCTTGACCTAGCAAAGGATTATGACAAAATTAGCTGGCACTATATGGTCAAAAATCTGGAAGCTTTCAACTTTGCACAACAATGTATTGACTAGATTGTCAGCCTAGTATCACTGACAAGTTACTCGCTTTTAATCAATGGCGCACCAGCCAAACCCTTATGGCCGTCAAGAGGCATTAGGCAAGGAGATCTGTTATCACCTTTCGTGTTCATTCTGATGATGGAAGGACTCAATAGAAGCATAAAATGTGCAACCACAATAGGAGAATTAACAGGCAACAAACCTTTTGAAAACTTCCCTACCTCCATGAACCAACAGTTCGTTGATGACAGCTTACTCCATGGAACACCCACGATAAAATAAGTGAAATATTATAAAAGAATCTTAGAAGATTTTGGGAAAGCATCGGGCGCGGAGATCAATCACTCCAAATCCATGATCTACTTCTTCAATACCAACCCAATAATCCAAAGAAACATGGCAAACATTTTGGGGTTTGAACATAAAACACTCCCAATGAAATACTTGGGAATCCCCGTGATGGACAAAGCATGCAACATGGAAACCTAGGAAGGAGTGATGAACAAACTATAGGAGAGGGTGAAAAACTGGACTTATAGATCCCTCAACCTAGTGGGGAGACTTATTCTGACCTAAGCGGTTTTGCAAACAATTCCGACCTATATGATGTTAGTGTTCCCTACTCCCAAAGGAATAGTCCAAAAAATAAGAACCATCCAAAGGGACTTCCTATGGTGTGGAGAGGAAATCAAGAAAAAATGGGCCCTTGTGGCATGGGAGAATATTTTCAAACCCAAAAGAAAAGGAGGATTGGGGTTACAAGACCCACAAGTAACCAATGAAGCCTATGGTGCGAAACTCTGGTGGAGATGGGTTAAAGAAAAGGCAACAATGTGGACAACCCTCTGGAAGGCCAAGTATGCCCCGAACATCAACGACCAGGATAGAATCCTCTTTATGGGCACAAGGGAGGGATCATCCATCTGGAATCTGGCCTGGAGAAACAAAACCCGGATTCAAAAACACAGCTTCTGGGAAGTGAGGAATGGAAATAGGAACCTAGAATGGAAAATATGAATAGGGAGGAAGTCTAATAGGATATGACCGCACAAGGAAAAATCAAAATCCATGACTACTGGAAACAAGGAAATGACCGCGACATATGGAGGATCTGGGAGAATCTCAATCCACAAAATAGAGATCGGGTCGCAACAATAGTGAAGGAGGTGGAGGAGGAATTGGGGAAAAGTAAAATTGTAGTCTCAGAAGAAAAGGACCAAATAAGATGGGGCAGGAAAAATGGTGGGGAATTAAACTTAAAATATGCCCACAATTAAATCACGTCTCAGGACCAAGAAGATCTGGCGCAACAATGGGGAAATATTTGGGACAACCCTTAGTGGCCAAAAATCAAAATTTTCAAATGGTTAATACTTCACAACCGAATATTGACCTGGGAAAACCTAAGGAAAAGGGGTTTCATAGGCCCATCATGATGCCACCTCTGTCAAGCAAAGGAAGAAACAATGAATCACCTCCTCGATGAACGTAATTACACAACAAAGATATGGGATTGGATGGCAAGCATCTTTTGCCTGTCCAATAGGACCCGGGGCAACATCAACGTTGTTGTAGTAAAATCTCCCTACGGATAGGTAGATTGACTCAAAGAGCTAGACCCTAAACTCTAACACAGAAAGTGCTTAACGTGGACACTAACTTCCTTTCAAATCTATACAAACCAATGCATGAGAAGGAAGGAGAACAAAAGTACATCTTTATCGACATTTGTCCCTGCACACTCTGAGTCGAGCTCCAATATTTCGCTCCTCGATGAGTCCTATGGATAAACAAAGTATGACCACTTCCTACTCTATTGATATTAGCTTGAAAACAGATCTATCTATCAATGATAAGTTCATGTAAGATCAAACACGAACTAGAAAGAAACAGGCCAAGCAAATTATATTAATGAGTACAAAACATTGCTTACAACCATAGATGAATTACAACAGTTTCGTCAAGTCCTCCTTGTCTACCCCTTGCTCAAAATATCCACGATCCGAATGATGATAACTTCACTGATTTCTCCCTATGAGATCATAGGTCTCTTGCTGCTAAAATATCTCTGTTCGAGCACCACTTATAAGATCATAAGTTTGGTGTGATTCTCCTTTTCTAGTCCCCTTTCACCATGAGAAAGCTTGCTTATATAGCCTTGGAGAGGCTTTAACCACTTGAGATATCCTTGGGGAAGTTGATGATTTTCCTCCTTCAGTTGAGGATCTGCCCTAAGAACATGGTTGGACTAGGGATTCGAGCTCAACTTCCTTCTGAGAATGAAAATATCCTTCCCCCATTCATCTCAACAACTTAACTAATACCCAGAATATGTAGCGCTCCCTCAAAAGGACCATCAGAGCATTGTAGCGCTCCCTAGTAGGATTTAGGGGGGCGCCAATGCTCTCAAAATCCATAGCGCTCCCTCAAAAGGGCCATAGGAGCTTTATAATGCTCCCATACAGTCTAAGGGGGAGCGTTGGCGCTCCCAGAAGAGGTATAGGGGAGCACTCTCCTCCAAAACTCAGTTTTTGAGGTTCTTTTAGATGGAAAAAGTTTCATGAGCCTGTTGACTCATTTATCCTCTTCCAAATCAAATGTTTGAGGTGTTTTAAGTGTCCCTCTCATGTCTTTATAGGCACAACATAGGCATCATGGTAGTATGCTTCCCTGACACTTGCGACACTTGTGAGAAAAATGCGACACTTGCGACCTTGTGAGAAAAATGTGACACTTGCGACCTTTGTAATGACGATACTTGCGACATTGTCAAAGTGAGTAATTTTGACGTGTAATAGACTGCCCCCCAAAGTATGAAGTTAGAATACAGGAACTGATAACTGAAATGCTTTGTAGACTTTCAAGCAAGGTTATAGATGCAGAGAACCTGACAAAAGCTGCACACAAAAATCCAACAAATATTATGACATGTTTCAAACCCAAGGCAGACATACCTATGCTTGGGTGATCAAGACTTGCAAGATATGGCCGCCATAAAATACACTGCGGATCCATAATTGTATTGATAAAAGGGTATAGCCACTGAAAATACACTGTGGATCTATACTCTTATGACATGAACTGATCGTAGCCACGAAGAATACACAGTGGATCTACGAGATGACAAGACATAGCCACGACCAATACAATGTGGATCTATGTAACAGTATATGTGTCATTGTTCAAAAGAAAATCCATCGCAACCTGGGCAAAGTACATATCAAAGTGATCACTCAACCGAGGGTCTTCTTACCGATCCCGATGTAGTACGAATCTAACCATGTGAATAGCTGTCCTGATGTCAAACATGGCAGAAACCACTTGATTACCGGTCAATGATGTAAACCGTTAACAAGAGCAAGGGAGATCACCATTAATGTCAATGATTCCCAAGGTACCCTAGTACATTCCAATGAATGTGAATGGATGAGCTTGAGTCGAACATCCGTGGAATCATCCAATCATAGGTCAATTATGTAAACCTACTGTCGAATGTGAGGAGGCCTGCCATTGAGGCATGTAGGTCCCAAAGTACTAACTGGTTTCTAAGCCTAATTCCTGGATAATGTGTTGAGGTAGACAGGAATAGGCTCGTCGAAGGAGGGCCTTGATGTATCCCCCATCAACGACATGAAATGGACATAGAGATGTAATTGGTAGATCAAATGAACATGGAATGACACAGGTATTGAGACAAGATATATGTGGTGGCCGACTCTCGAGGCAGATACTTCCCTTGAACACTGAGGCACAACAGCAGAAACGTGACATGGACCAAAACTTGATGATGTAGTGGATGTTGTGACTTATGTCAGGTGACCCAAAGGAGTGAAAGAAACTCAAAGGATTGGCTCAGTGCAAGGGTTCAACGGATTATAATGCGTGCAAATGACAAAGTTCTGTGTTCAAGGGTGACTTTAAGAATTGCTTGATGATGTTCTCAAGAGGCTGCTTGGCTTGCTTCTTTCAAATTTTCCCCCATCCAGATAGACGAGTACCTCTTTTTTATTTAATGAGCTCGAGGAGGATAACACATGCTCCATATAACTCACCTTCGGTAAGTTCCTCTTCCTTTGTTTAATGAACTGGAAGAAGTAAGGGTTCGATCCCGTATGGGCCTGTCGATGTGTGTTTTAGCGAGTCAAAAGATAGAAAACTCGAAGGTTTTTCATGATTATAGAGTTTGGAAAAACAATCAAAAGAGAGCTCTCTCAGTTCCTTTTTCGTAAAGTAGTCTGACGAGACCGAAAAAGAGATAAACTATCGCTCAATAGACGTTTTCTTCAAATACTTTAACGAGTGTGAAGAGAACAAGGTCGCTCGGTAATTTTTTCATGTTTAGAGAGTTTGAAAAGAACTTAAAGGTGATTCCAGTGTTGTCCTTTTTCGTAATGTTAGTCTCGCGGGACCGAAAAAGAGATAAATTATCACTCGAAAGACGCCCTTTCAAACCTTTTAACGAGTGGGAAAGGAAGCCAGATCACTCGGCAATCTTTTCATGTTTAGAGAGTCTGAAAAGAGCTTAAAGGAGACTCCAGGGGGTTCCTTTTTCGTGTATCCATACATGTACAAAAAAGAGATAAAAGTCTACCTGGATGCATTCTCATGTATTTACGAGCACGAGAAAGAACAAAGACTAAGATCGGTATGCCCCCAGCTTGAAAGTTGGTGGCTTAGCTCCAGAATGATCATCAAAGGCTAGAGACATGCCCCCCAATCTTCAATTCATTCACCGACTTTGAGGTCGTCACCAATTTCTCTAGTAGATGAGGAAAAGTATAAGGGTGGATGAAAAGAAGGTTCAAGACAGGTGATTGTTTCATTTTTTAACGAGCTTGATACAGGAACATAACTATGCTCAAGGCCTCTATTTCATTTTTTAACGAGCTTGCCACAGAGAAGAGAAACTATGCTCGTGGTTTCGTTTTGATCATGGCTTCCAAGAGGATAACGCTCTAGAAGGATACCATGTCAAGGGACAAAACTCAGTCATGGCTTCCAAGATATCTTCGCCGGATGGAAGACAATCACTCTAGAAGGAACACATGTCGAGGGTCGTGATAGGAGTAAGGAGATCAAGCTCCAACAATCCTACCGAAGAGATCACCATGTCAACTATCGGATCCAAATCATCGGAAGTTGAGGTCATGGGAGACAACGCCACATAATTGACATGCAGTGGGGGCGATACTGTCTGCATATAGGAACCACTTAGGGAGGTAACCCAGTCGGGGCCAATGAATGAAAGTTGATCAATAGTCACAATTCTTCCATCGTGAGGGAAAGATATCACACGGAAAAGGGTGGATACAAGAGCTTTCATAGCATAGACATAATCCCGCCCAAGCCTGTGGGGTTCCTTTTCGTGTATCCATACATGTACAAAAAGAGATAAAAGTCTACCTCGATGCATTCTCCTACATTTACACGAAGCACCGAAAGGCACTTAAAGACTAAGATCTAAGATGCCCCCAGCTTTGAAAGTTGGTGGCTTAGCTCCGCACGCATCATCAGCTGGAGACATGCCCCTCAATCTTCAATTCATTCACCCCAACACTTTATAGTCGCCACCACCTCTAGTAGATGAGGAAAGTATAAGGGTGGGATGAAAAGAAGGTTCAAGACAAAGTGATTGTTTCATTTTTTAACGAAGCTTGATACGTGGAACATAACTATGCTCAAGGCCTCTATTTCATTTTTAACGAGCTTGCCAAAGAAGAGAAACTATGCTCATGAGTTCTGCTTTGATCATGGCTTCCAAGAGGATAACGCTTCTAGAAGGATACCATGTCAAGGGACAAAATCCATGGCCATGGTTTCCAAGATATCTTCACCGCATGGAAGAAGAATGCACCAGAAGGAACACATGTCGAGGGTCGTGGATAGGAGTAAGGAGATCAAGCTCCAACAATCCTACCGGCGAGATCACCATGTCAACTATCGATCCAAATCATCGGAAGTTGATATCATGGGAGAAAACACCACATAACTAACTTGTGACAGGGGTGATACTGATTGCATATAAAACCCATTTAGGGAGATCATTGGGTTGATGGTCAAATCAGGGCCAACGAATGAAATTTGATCAATAGTCACAATTCTTCCATCGTGGAGGGAAGATATCACACGAAAGGGTGGATACAAGAGCTTCAGCATAGACATAATCCCGCCTAAGGAGTAAAAGCGGAACTAAGGGGTCTCGATCACCATGACATCGATAAAGATGGGCTCTCTAACAAAGTTACATGAAACTGAGGAAGGATCCCAAAGGTTGACTAGTTCTTCTATTAAAAGCTAACAGATTCTATGTAACCTGCGCAAGCTACTAACCCAAAGCCGCACTGGGCAACGTAAGACAAAATACTAACAGACAAACATTCATATATCAATGTTTGAGGAATGTCCCACCATGAACTCAGATCAACTGAAAGGAATGTGGAGAGGGAAGATGTAGTAGCACCCCAATCAAAAAAGGGCGATGGTCCCCATTACTTGGAGGAGGTTTCGCAAGATTAGGAGGAATGCCCCCAGGCATGTTAGAGTCTGTATTAATGAGAAAACATGGGAAGTATCAGATTTACTCTCTATTAAGGAGAGTTGGATCGACCGATGATTGGATCGATCAACCAATGGTGGACTTGATATACCACTTTGGAACTCTTCAGAGAAAGAGGGACTCCGACCGGCGGAAGGGACCTGATTGCCACTTCTCTCGGACATTCCCAACAATGGAGGAATGGATCGAATCGATGATGCAAACCTAATCGACCACTAGAGTTTCTACCTCCGATGGAAGAATGGGGTCTATCGCGGAAACAGATCGACCACTTTGGTTTCCCTCTCTCGATGAAGAGCGGTTGATCGATGACGGAATTGGATCAGCTATTTGGGTTTGTGGTTCAATAGAGGAGTAAGTAAATCCAGATTGAGCACTTGATCAACCGAACTCCACTGGGATGGAACCAGATTGACCAACGATCAACCAATGATGTCGGAGGAAAGCACGATAACCTTTTGGAAGTTGAAAAAACTTCAACTTCCAAAAAGAGAAGAAGCCTCATCCAAACGAGGACAAAGGTGAGAGTAATGATTACCTCTTTACATAACATGCAAGGAACTTGAAGTTTTCTTCTTCTTACCAACTCGAACATCACCAGTCAGATGGGGTATCATCGACATGACCGACAGAGGCCAATGACGCCGAGGACCACATTCGGTAAGATTCCCGGTAAGTGCACCAGGTAAATTCCTCATAAAGTGGTCACCCTTACAAAGCGTGCAAGGGAATTTGGGTTTTTGATTCTTCATCTTAATCTTGTTGAACTCATCAACACTCCCAATACTATTAATGTTTAATCGGTTTTTTAGAGCCAACATCCGATGTTGTTAGCTTTGTTCCTTTTTTGGTTTATTCTTCTTCTTCTCTTCCATTTCTTCTTCTTTGATCAACCCGCTACTTGTTTTAGAGCTTTAATTAGGTGAATAAGGAGAAATGGAAGGAGTAATTTATTTACCCACAGGTTAAAATTTGACATGAGGTTGATGTGGGTGGTGTATTGACATCCAAAGCATTAGTTGCAATCAAAAACATTGGGAGGATTCAATATCATAAGAGTGGGGAACAACCAAACCTGGTAATCCAATAGTGAGTCCTCGAAGACTCAGTGTGGAAACATATAGGAGGACCAAAGTTTCCAAACGAAGGAAAAGTATAGGGTTCCCCAGGAGAAGGGGTTCCTCCATTGGTACTCCCAGGATTCTATGCCATTATCACTGACTCGACCTAAGGTCCACTAAGTAAAACAAGCAACACACGCTATGAATTTGAGAAGAAATCAATCGAACAAACCTTCCTATGATGAAACCACTAGTTGGTGATGAAATCCAACGTCACGAGATCAAAATAGGAAGGGGAGGGGACAGAGCGCGTGGATCAGTTACGTTGGCGACCTGCTTAACAGACTTACGCCTTGGTGCAAGCTTCCATGCAGTAATTGTGGATTTACCCTCCAAGGAGACCGAGTGATTTTGACCAACGTCTTTTCCAGGTACAGTGAGACTTCCCTTCACCGTCACCTTGTGTGAGACCCTAAATATTATGGCTACTAAGGTCACCAACTCATAGTCATCCCCTGGGCGGGTACAGTCGACAGTCCAACTAGAACGTATGGGCAGGATAACAAGTCCTAAATCAGCTTGAAAGGCTTCCACTCAACATTGTGGGTATACCTTCCAGTGATCCCTAATATACGATCCGACCACTACAAACAGTTGGGCCATGGAGGGATAATCTCTGTAACTCACCTGAATGCGACCTCGTGCGTAACCCCTGTGTGAGAGGGGGATCCCAGGTAAACTAATACGACAATTGGATTTGACTCTCCCTACCGCAAGATACTAAGTTTGTTTGATATCTTTGGAAAGTTCTCCTTTCAACCTATTCCAAAGCCCTACACCTTAAACTAATGTAGGTTTTCTAACAAAAATGTAAAAAGTCTGATAAATTTTAGTTAAGCATTGATTTTAATGGATTTTTTTTACTCAGAGGGTGTATGAAAGTGAAACTGATGGAATGATGACTCGATTCCCAAAAATATGCATGAAATATGATAAGCAATCATTTCTTTTCAATGAATACCTATTTAAGGGAAAGAGGAAGAGTCGTTTTCACTATCAAACACTTGATAAGGAATTCCCTCAATCAATTTCATTCTCAATCAAATCCAATATGATGCTACAACATTTCAAAAATCAAAACTAATATGCAAACTAATCATTAAGATGTACTTTTGTCATTTTCATGCGAATGATAATTCTCCTGTCAACTACCCTGTGACAAGCACAAACATATTTCACACAAACAACACACCCTTCTTGTGATCAAACAAGAGAAAGAAAACCAAAAAATCAAAATCAAGGAGAAAGAGATTGGATCGGATGACCTCAAAGAACCAAATGAGAAGAGTTACAGACTTCTAATGTCCTTCACTAGATTTCCCGCTCAGTCGGATAGGAGAGAAGAAAACAAGGGATTGATTGCAAGCTTTCAATAGAAAAAACTCAAAAAGAATGAAGAAGGGCATAAAATCTGAACAATAAGGTGTTTACTTCTCATGAGGAAGCATGTCAAAGGTCAAAATAAGAAGCATCGAATCCCAAAGCAGCTCAGCAAGCGAAAAAACAGGGTTTGGACCTCAAAAAAATGCATTTTTTGAAGAGATTGGTGCAAAAAAGGGTTGGCGCTCTGGTGTAAGGGACACTAGGGAATTATAACACTCTTTCCAGCAGGTTAAGGGAGCTTTGGCACTCTACTAACAAGGTAGGGGAGCGGTGGAGTCCTAAAGCTCAGAAAAAAGTCCAAAAAACCCAAAATTTCAAAGGAATTTTGACAATCAAGCTGAGTGTGATGGGGTGAAGAGTCAATCAGCAAATGAAATCAGATATGAAGGGGTGAACAAGGTCTCAACACAAAAGGTAATACAATGTCTATGAGGAAATAAAAAACTAAGAAAGTTCTGATCGTTCCCCAGTGGAGTCGCCAGTTTCTGTTGTAGGAAAATCTCCCTGCGGACAGGTAGATTGCCTCAAAGAGCTAGACCCTAAACTCTAAGACAAAAAGTGCTTAACATGGACACTGACTTCCTTTCAAATATATACAAACCAATGCATGAGAAGTAAGGAGAACAGAATTACCTCTTTATCGACGTTTGTCCCTGCACGCTCCGAGTCGAGCTCCAATCTTTCGCTCCTCGATGAGTCCTGTGGACAAACAAAGTACGACCACTTCCTACTCTATTGATATTAGCTTGAAAACAGATATATCTATAAATGATAAGTTCATGTAAGATCAGACACAAACTAGAAAGAAACAGGCCAAGCAAATTATATTAATGAGTACAAAACATTGCTTACAGCCATAGATGAATTGCATCAGTTTCGTCAGGTCCTCCTTGTCTACCCCTTTCTCAAAAGATCCACGATATGAATGATGATAGCTTCACTGATTTCTCCCTATGAGATCATAGGTCTCTTGCTGCTAAAATATCTCTGTTCGAGCACCACTTATAAGATCATAAGTTTGTTGTGATTCTCCTTTTCCAATCCCCTTTCACCATGAGAAAGCTTGCTTATATAGACTTGGAGAGGCTTTAACCACTTGAGATATCCTTGGGTAAGTTGAGGATTTGCCTCCTTCAGTTGAGGATCTTCCCTAAGAACATGGCTGGACTAGGGATTCGAGTTCAACTGTCTTCTAAGAATGAAAAGTTCCTTCCCCCATTCATCTCAACAACTTAACTACTACCTAGAATAGGTAGTGCTCCCTCAAAAGGACCATCAGAGCGTTGTAGCACTCCCTAGTTGGCTTTCGGGGGGTGCCAACGCTCTCAAAATCCATAGCGCTCCCTCAAAAGGGCCAAAGGAGATTTATAACGCTCCCAAACAGTGTAAGGGGGAGCGTCGGCGCTCCCAGAAGAGGTATAGGGGAGTGCTCTCCTCCAAAACTCAGTTTTTGAGGTGCTTTCAGATGGCAAAAGGTTCATGAGCCTATTGACTCATTTCTCCTCTTCCAAATCAAATGTTTGAGGTGTTTTAAGTGTCCTTATCATGTCGTTATAGGCATGACAAAGGCATCATGGTAGTATGCTTCCTTGACACTTGCGACACTTGTGAGCAAAATGCGACACTTGCGACCTTTGTAATAATCACACTTGCGACACTATCAAAGTGAGTAATTTGGACGTGTAACAAACACAACCATCAATAACTAGTAGGAGTGTTATAGAAAAAATGAAATGGTGAACCTCTGTTGGAATTTCATGTCAGGGATGATCATATGGGAAATATGGAAAGAAAGGAACCGGTGCATCTTCAAGAACGAAAAACCATCCAGAAGGGAAAATCAAGGAAGCAATAATATCACAAATACGAGAAACGGTGCAGAGCCGCAACTGCCAAATTGGAAAAGCACAACTCACAGGCTAGGACTCTCGAATCGTGGAAGTTTTTCACCTAAAATATGGGCGCAATAGCACATAGGTAGGGCATCCATTGCAACTCCAATCAGGAAAGTGCAAAAGGAAACCCAAGAATGATAGGTATGGGAGGGGTGATTAGAGATAGTTTCAGAAACATAATCCGGATGTATGCTGGGAGTATGGGAAACTCAACCAACAATGTAGTGGAATTTGGATCCCTGGAGCTTGGGCTTGAAATTCTAAGATGCAAAAGGATGACCAACATTATCATGGAAGGTGACTCCACCTTGGTCATCAACACGGTAAAGAGACTCCAAAATGGCACCAAAGTAGGATAAGTATAGAGACACTGGTGCTTGGCACACTCCCTACAAAAAATTCAGTAGCATACGCAAACGATTAACACAATGGAGTTGCGTTGGGTATACAAGTCAACAAATGGCCTGGCAGAAAGAATTTCCAACAAGGGCATTAGAAATGGCAGATCGATACTAGATACTACCTGGCTCAACATATCGGAAGGATAATTCAGAATGGAATGCCTCCAACTATTGACAAAATAATGTGACAACAACTTGAGAAAGGAAGGTCACATCAAGGAGGGCAGCGAAAGACCCAGAGGTCGACATGAAGGACCCAGGCAGGAGATGACTTCCCAGCACACTACCACTAATCAAAATGCAGGATAAGATTATACAATAGGCAAGGGTACGACAACAAGGTCGTGTCAATAGTAATATTTGTGGGGAAAGACCGTGGGAAAGTATCGATGACATTCAGCAGGCATCAAATGACGTAAGGCAAGAGGGTTTGACAAAAACCAATATCAACCTACCATGCCAAAGATCAGGTACGGGGAGATGCCATTAGGTTATCAAGTCAGCAAGGGAAAGGGCCCATACAGGGATAGTGGTGGATTCATCATGATCATATGTACCATGATGGGGAAAAAGAATAGGAAGGCTCACCTCTACGAGCATACCATGCTTAGAAGGACGAGCCCTCAGTAGGGAAATCTCAATAAGAGAAGAAACAACATGAATAGATGTAAACAAAAGAGTGCAACTGCAGGAACCACCATAGACACAAGGGTAGGAAACAGGTTGAGAATCCAGCAAAGGAGCTTCCATAGGCTAGACAGGATGGTACAAATAAAGCGAACACACAACAAAAGGAACCCCCTGGGGAAGGGAACTCAAAACAATCCCCGATGGGTTTCAAGGATGGAGCAGGTGACCAGAGACATGAAGGGCACCTTCCACAACCTGGTTCCACTGAAAGGGAAAGCGACCATTAACCGTTTGGAAAAGGAAATCAAAAGAATTTGCAAGGGCAAAACATGGGATGCTCTGACCGAGGAAACAGACTGGGTAACTGACCCAGGAGACACGCAACCCAGGGAAACCCTCTACCACAATATGGTTGAGATGGCATGGAAAACAAAGATGTCGATTGGAAAAGTGAGCTCAAAAAGGGAGGACACCAGATGGGAGAACAACAAGGAACACATGAAACTATTGAATG